>JAFVLL020013109.1:21979-91593 GCA_021397915.2 Tor tambroides | reverse complement strand
TGTGTGTTTATATATATATATATATATATATATATATATATATAATTTTTTTTATTTATTTTTTTTTTTTATAAACAAAAGTAGAGACTATGGTCTATTAAGTGCATTAGAGATTTAGGTTGCTGTGTGAGTGCCAACAGGCGAATGCACGCCATCTTACAAAGACACAAAAGAGATTCTGATGCCAACCATGGTGCCAGTGGCAACCATTATTGTCCCTCCACTCTGCCTTCTGCTTACCCTGGCACTTCAGTTTCACAAAATGGAGGTGCTGTGCCTGACGATAAACCAACTCTTTGTGAAAACATTCAGAGTCACAAAAGCAACACTTTGATATTATTAAAATAACAAAATATAGATGACGTCAAAATAAATAAATAAATAAAAGGAATAGTTTAAGTGGCAGCATTCCTCATTTGTAAATCATTTTGGATAAAAGTGCATGTTAAATGAATAAATGTGAAGGTACTTGTAAGTGTGCTGACTTAATTTTCCATTTAATTTGCTAAAATAAACAAGTACTCAAACGAAAGAAGAAAAACAAGAGAGTTAAATAACTGCGAAAATTACTAGAACAAATCTAGCTAGGAATATGGCAATAAAAACAAACAAGAGAGAAATTTTAGAGAAAAAAGAAAAGAGAGAAAAAAGATTTCTATTAGAACGTTATTGTGTAATTGTGCCATTTGCAGAAATTCTCCACCTTAGGAAATATATATTTAGCATATATTTATATAATGAGGGGAATTTGTATGTTTATATGAATTACGCTGAAATATGTCACTTTTATATGCCAACAAATTTGTGAAATGTAAAATCTTCTAATACAACCATTTTAATACTATTTAAATGTACCAAATGAGATCTTTTTGAAACTTTCTTTGCATGTAACAAGAAATGTATGCCCTTAGTCTTATGTACATAACAACTGGAAATTACATTCATTTTATTTTGTCTCTACACCCTTCAATCTGCTAGTTAAGAGTAGCACCTAAATTCAGTAAATGTTATTTCCCAACCTCTCATCAGACTTACCTTGGTCCTGGACGTAGTATGCCAGAAACAAGTCCAGTTCTTTCACCGAGACAGTGATGTGGTGGGGCTGGACGCAAAGTGCCGGGTTGGTGCAGTGCGGGGACTTGACTAGCCGCTCCCCATCTGTGCTCTCCAGCGGAATACCTTTAAACAGGATGACCATCACCAGGTCCAGCCGCCACACTTTATCAGCCTGCCTCAGGCAGTCGATTCGGCGGATCTTGCCCTTCTGATCGGGGTTGGAGAGAACGCAGCACGGGTGCTTCTTGCCCGTTACACTGAGCACAAAGTCCTCCCGGTACTCCTGCCGGATGTCCTTGCGCAGCTTGGCCAGGAGACGGGATGCCCACTTCTGTTTGATTTCAGGCTTCTCGCCGAGCAGCTCATCTTTCACGGCCCGTTCCTCATCCTTGGACATCCGCTTTTCGTGCTTCTTGAAGTACTTGCGCTTTCGCGCCTGTAGGTTGAACCAGGTGTAGGCTATGGCACGGACATGAGGGAGCAGTGCCTCGATGAAGGGATGAAACTCATCCTGAGAAGAGAGAGGGAGGGAAAAAGGAGAAAAATTGAGCAGGAGCAGAAGTGACCTTTTGGCATGGGTTCCCGTCTGAATTAGCCAACAGCCCGTGCAGCCAGAAACGAAAGAGGAAAAAAGCGGTTTAGAAATCAATTCAGATAAAAATCATTTATAAGTAGATAAAAGTTACACAAATGACCATTTAATGGTCCAGAAAAATCATTAAACAGAGTTACAGTTACAAATACCAGTTGTAAATACATTTTTTCTAACTCTAGCATTCCATTTCCTGCTTTTAAAGAACTTTTAAGCACTAAAGTTTTTTAAAATGAGATTTTAAAGCATCAGCATGACACGTTTATCTACCATTTCCACTGCGAATTCAGGCAGCGCTGGCCTGCCTGCAGGTGTTGAAGGCACGCTGAAAAAGGATGCCACTGTTTACTGCGTCTGCCCGCGCCGTGCCAGCGTAGAGCAGACAGTTCCAGAATCACCAATCACTCTCTCCTCTTCTCTCTCTCTAACCCCCTTCTCTCACTCACTCACTCTCCTTCTCCAGCCATGCTCAAAGCACCAGTCCATGTGTTGGCACAGGAGAGCATGCATCCCCCATACTTCCAGATCTCTTATCAAAGCGCCCTGCATTCCTGAAACAGCCCCTACCACAGAGCCCTGCAGAACCTCTTAGAATCCTGGAAAAACGAGTCACTAAATGCCTTGGACAAGGACAACTGAGGGCACGATCACCCACCACACTTGCAAAGACATCAAGACAAATGGGAACATGTCTTTTGTCTAAAATGAGAGTACAAACATACCCAAGGTCAGAAGTATTGGTTAAAGCTTTTAACTAAACATGGGAAAGTGAAAAAAGCGATGGGGAAAAAAAATCTATTTTACACCTTCAGCTTTTACTCTTGACCATGAGGAGGTGTTTGCGGTCCTTGGGAATCACTTAATTTGTTAGCATTAATGTACCACAATTATTCCAAGGCCCTCAAAAATCAAACCAAGATGGACAATGAACATGGCATGTTGGCACAAAAGTCACATTCTTCAGGCCTCAGATCCGTTTCGGTAAGTGTGGCATTAAAATGCTAAACCAAAACTAAAGTGGCCTGACTCCTCAAACAAGCGGCACAGCTAATTCACACTTGCCTTATTCTGCGTAAGGCTTTTTGTCTTCATATGCCTCAACTTGTTATATAGCTTTACACTACAAACTGAGCAAACGCAGTTGCCAATTTTACAAACCATTGAGTAACATTTGCTCAGTTTTTTTCCACACATATAATCTTCTCATCATCTCAGCAAAAGAAAATCATTTAATATTACAGAGCAATTTAAATCATGTTTTAAAATGTAAAACAGAACAGGATAACTTTTCACACTAAACACTGCAAGACAAATGCCAACACTTTCTGAGTCCACGTTATAATTTTTAATGCAAGAAAAAAAGACTATTCTTCTATAGTCAAAATTTCCATAAACATTGTAAATTCTTATTAAAGGACTAGAAGGTTTAAGATGTAAAAAGACAATGAGAGCAATGTGTGAGAATCTCAACACAATGAAAAAGAGAAGACCACTTTTATGCACACACTCTGCAAACTTCTCTGTCATTTTTCCACTGCCACATTGACATATGAACAAGGACTGCAGTGAATGGATCTAAGAAGAGTTAAACCACATATTGTTCTGTGTGCAGGCGGGCGGCAGCTCTTTGGGAAACCACAACCAGCACACCACTGCCTATATTTCAGTGACAGCCCCACACACATAGCCCACATTCAACCACCGTATAAATACAAACAAACTACACAACTTTGAAATGCATGTGAAATCTATCACGCGACAATGTGCAATAGTGTGTGTTGCTCAAGAAAAATGTAACTCACCGAAGAGTATAAGTTTTCACACTATCTGCTGTAGTCCTGGAATGTATAAAAACTTACATGTATAAAATTATGTTATGTATAAAAAAATACATTCAAAGTGCTAATTTCCTAAGAAATCAGATCAGACAGATTATTTAAAGTTAGTTTATTATTATTATTATTATTATTATAGCTAACTTAATATAATAATAATGTGTGTGTGTGTGTGTGTGTGCGTGCGTGTGTGTGTGTAAAGCTGTTGTAAATCAGTAATTTGTAATGAAAATTGTATTACAACCAAATGCACACTGCAAAGTCCACTCAACAAAAAAATATACACAGTCAAATAACAATACAGACAATATGCAAAAAGGATCTTCATTCAATCATTTTGTTCTACTATAAATTTAATGTCAAGAAAAATGTTATTTGACTGAGAAAAAGCCATTACTCTTTCATTACTATTTTTGTCATATTGCATTTAAATACATTACTGAGGCCTTGCAAGATCACATATCCCAACCATGTAACATTAAAATCATAGTAAATGTAATGTGAAATTAAAACATACATTTATCTGTTGTCATAATAGTTGTTATGCAAACTGGTCTCCTATCACCTTGTTAAGAAATGTCTTGAAGAAAAAAATCACATGGATTTTATAAGTGTAACATGAGGTTGTGGGCTGCGCAGGCTCGAGGTCCTCTGTAGCCTACTCACCATATCTCAGTCAATCACTCTCTGATGCCAAGGAAAATATAAACAGTAAAATTGTGTCAGCCAAAGCCGGCGGACTCTGTCCAACCGCTGAATCAACCTTATCATTGTTTTAATCTTAACTCACTCTATGAGAGGATCTCCCAGTTCAAACTAAAGCAAGTTTTCTTTAGTTGAAGGTAAGGCTAAACTGTGAGCGCTACAAAAGTGAATTCAAATTCACTGTCCTAACCTCGCGTTTAAAATTAACAGTTGAGATTAACAGTATTGAGATATCTCCCTGTTGTTCATCTCATATAAAGTTGCTTTGTTTAATCAAGCTCATTTCTATAGCAAAATAAATTGAGTAATTTACGGACGGCATCAAATTAGATCAACTTTATCTGAACACTGGTCTGTTCAGAGATTAATACGGTAAACATAGTCTCGCTTATGTGATGTGCGCATTGTATCACATCACCCAATCTTTAGCCTACATCAAATTGAATATCCGGTTGGATAATTTAGATAAAACTGCTTTAAATTTAAAATCTACTGCACTCATTAAAAGAGTTCTTCAATGTTTCTTCAAAGAAACATCTTACCAAGAACAATGTCTCGCTGTGTAAATTGGTTAGCTATATGGCTCTGTGAAGGTTAAAAAAAGTTATTGTACATTAACCTATAGGTTTGTCAGATTAGGGTACTGATTTTGGGTAATTTAAAGTACCAGTATGTAGATGGTTTTCCTAAAAACTAGAGAGTAAATATTCTTTACTGATTTTAAAAAAGGTTCTTCAAAACGCTTCTTCGTTCTACTTTGAATCTTTATTTTTAGGAGTGTTACTTAAAGGTTGCAGATAGGCTATGTTTCAATGCATCGATTTTCTTAAATGTCTTTTATAAGGCACGACGTCGAAGAAGTTGTTGAACTACGATACTTCAAAAGACAAGAGGGAAGTGTACAATAAATGCGCATATAGACTATGTAACTGCAGCAGTTGTTCAATTAATCAAAGCACAGTGAATAATGTGAATAAAAAAGTATCAGAAATCACCTACAGAGTGATAATTCAAAAATATATACCTGTGTGAGACAAATCGGCGAATACATCGTAGATCGCGCTGTTATTCAAAGTCCTGAAGGGTATCACAGATGATTGATATTATCGCTTCATTCTTCAGAGCCCGTGCTGCTCCGTGCACGTTTGACTAAGACCTGATATCCTCATTCAAAAAAAAACACGCTCTTATCCGGCACAAGAGAACAACTGGAGATCCCACACTTAGCATTTAACCGATCCGGACCGCTGTTTAAGAGCACAAAAGATTGTAAACGGAGTGAATCTAGACGCATCCGCAGCGCGTGAGATGAACCCGCCGCGGAGTAAAAAGCTGCCGGAATCTGAGAGTTGAGTTTTAAAGAGGAATCTTAAATATTATATCGCACGTGCAATAAGAAAACTTGAAGGCGCCTAATTTCTGATCATGTGTTTGCTTTTCAAACTTGATATAATATGGGCCGGTAACACCCTCTAGTCTGCGGGAGCCTAACAAATCAGTCTGAAGATTTTTTTTTTCGCCTTTAATTACAGAGTCATACTCCTCCTCTTCCAGCAAGCGCATATCCCATATTTCCAGCCCACCTCGACTGCACCTCCGTGACACTGACAAAGATTTAAGCAATTTCCCACTTTTTATACAAGTGACATTATTTTTCGTGGTAAGCACTTCAGGCATGTAGAACTATGAAACACGATAAAGCACAGCGTGCGAGCACAATACAGTATGTAAAGTTTTTTTTGCTGGTTTCTTCCATTACAAATTAAAACAATTTAGGCCATTCATATCTGTTCACAATAAAGAAACCTCAAATACATAAAGCTTATTCGTTGACCTTATTTTGCGTCCATATATTGCATGCTTTAATTATATACATTTGAATTTGAATTATGCCTTTGACTATGATTAGCTTATACATTGTCTTAATAAAAACAAAATTGCTTATATGATCAAATCATATCAGGGTACACAAAGAAAGTCATTTTTGACTAGCCTACTTTGCCTAGACATTGGTTTAAGTTTACTTTCACGATCAGCTATTAGAAACCAGTACAGAGATAGGGCATTACTTTTAAAACATCAAGGCTCTTTTAGTACATCATACGCTTGGAAATGCACGGATTATTACAGATGCGAATGCAAGTTTGGGCCTGCAGCGTTCGCAAAAGAAGCCAAAACTGAATAAATGACTTATAGCCTATCACAAATATCCACTGTGATTTCAGTGCGATTTAAAAGTAGGACAAGAGTTTAATTTGGGGAGAAAGGAGAAAAGTCTGCGGTAGTACACGGTTCTATTACGCAAACCAGTGAGAGATGAGCACAGGGCCAGTTTGTTTGCTGGACACATAATGATTCCTTTCGCTTTACATCGGCATCTTAAGCCCACCCCCTCCGTCCCACTCATAAGTCCAAAACGTTCAACAATGACTTTATGCTGAAGACTGAAACAATTACTAAAATGTAACACAATGGACCGCAACAAAAGCGCAACGCAACAAACGCCAAACATGGTAAAACAATCGATCGGTTTGTGGATGTAAACTATTCTGCAGACAAACATCTACGTGTGCATAACGCAACGTTTCTTAGATATAAAGTATCATTTGTCAAAAGAAAACAGTTGATACAATGTAAAAACAGACACAGCAAGTGCCGTTACGTAAAACCGTCCGAGACAAGCATTTAAATAACAGGAGAACAGTGTGAGTACATAACACGACTTGTCCAGGTATTCGCGCTGCTGCTCCGTGCCAGAAGTGCACTGCTATTCAATAGGGGGAGAGTTTTAGCGAACATAGGATGCATGCCAAGAGGCACAAACTCGACTTCTGACACAATGATATGACCCATATGGGACGTTTGCCAATGCATGACATAAACAATCCAACATTACTATCATTTTGTCTGCAGTTTTAAAGTGTCTTGTTCATTTCAACTGTGAAACGTAATGCTATTGCCCTTTTGAGGTTACATACGCGCAACACAGCAACTCGAGAAAAATATTTACAAATGTTAGTAAGACAGTGTTTTCCATCGTAACGTACCATTGCACTGTATTGCATGGAATTGAAGGGGGTTCCTGGAGGCCGGATGAAACTGAAGCCGGTACGCTCACATGTCTCAAGTTCAAAAAATTGTGCTTTTTATTTTTTTCTCTCTCTCTCTCTCTTTTCGTTTCACGTTGTAGTGCTTACAAAAATGAACACCGGAAGAGAATTCTTGGCAGACAGGCGGCAAAATCAACTCAGCGAGCACCTCTGATATTTTTTATCTTCCTTCCTCTGCAAGTCAGTCTTTTTGGATAGCTTTTGGTGGTTAAGTTGAACGCGGTCCAGAATGGGCTGAGTTTTTGGAAGTGGGTAGGTCTGCGCCTTCACTTTCTCTGTCTGTCGTCGCTGTTGCTCGTAGGCAGCAGCCAAACGTAGCTGCGCATTTGGAATTACATCCTCGTTTCTGATTGGCTGGCGCACCGGCGGAGCTCCGCTCTGCGTTCCATGCCCTAGGCCCCTCACTTCCGCTCGGCAGGCAGTGTCACTATTTGCATATTAACATTGACCAAGTCCCGTCAAACCGAGACCGAGAGAAATTTAGACTAGTGGCTGAAGATAGGTCAAATTCCTGTGTGCATTTTGGCTTTGGGGATTAAGAATTCCCTGTGGACCGGCATGAAAACAAATAAATTACTACTAAATAAATTCGTATTATTAAAAGAAAAGAAAAGAAAAGAAAAGAAAAGAAAAGAAAAGAATAAATTGTATTTTAATTAAATTGATAATAACGGTTCTCATACTCCCATTCATACTGCTGTTTGTTGGTGTATGTCCTATTTTGATATATAATCTTAACACTGTAATATTGGACACCCCAGTTCTAATATTACAGACCGTCTATATATATATATATATATATATATATATATGTATGTATGTATGTATAACTAAAACATTAAGATTTTCTATGATATAGCAAATAAAGGCACCACTGTTCGGGAGCACAATGATGGCACTGATCCAGCCCAGAACACCAGAGCGCAGCACATACACACACACACACACACACACACACACACACACACACACACACACACGAGTCCAACAGCATAAGAATGAAACGCGCATTTGAACGTGTTTATCGATGTCATCAAAGCATGCGACAGAAGTATTAAAACGGAGCAAGGATTATACATGTCACTTATTTATAGATAAAAACTGAAATAATGGCACATAACAGAAAACACAAACAACATATGAATTAGCTATTAGTTTTTCTGACTAATTTTATTTTTTTATATGTGCCACAAGACATGCAGTTTATGTGTTGATCTTAAACAAAACAGTTTTCTGATCCTTGAGTCTTTAATTTAGGTCAGTTGTTACAAAATCGAGAAATGTCACTTATATTAAACACTATGTAATGTGACAAATTGTTTAATCGTTCGGTAGGCTAGGACTTTTTTTTAGAATTTTAACTTAAGAAATTGCATCAAGTTATGGTTAAGTAGCTATATAATGCATTTTTTATCTGTCAGATATACGAACTTTTAAAACTCTTTCACCTACAATGAAGCGTGCCGATCCGAACACCCACATAATCACTGTCATTTGGGGACATCCTTGCTCTCCACGATATAAGTCGTCACCTCGGAAAGTTCGTTTTGGTTGTGACTGTACTCGTGCCTCACCAAATGAACCTGCCAAGATAAACAACTTTTACAGAACGAATCGTTTATTCAGGTTTACATCGCACACTTGTAGTTAAAACACACGGCTTGTTGGAGCATTATCGAGTAGGTGGAGTGTGATACGAAATGAAGCGAAAGGGCTCCAAATTCTTAGACGTAAACTTTGGCAAGCTCAGTTGTGAGCGGAGGACAGGAAACATTATTAACGTATAGAAACACCGATGTCAATCTGAAGAGTTCAGTTAATTCTGTTCCCTTGTGCCTGTCAAGTTTCACATGAGTTTGGAGATGTGTCGCGTGCGCACAGGGAGCCTCTATACTGCCTCCGTAAGTTCACTTCATTTCATGTACAGAGGTATTCTATTCTCTCGACTCTAGACATTCAACGCCAAACTTTTCTAGTCATAAATTCTCGTTTTACTTGTGCAGTGCGTAGGCTATATACAGCGAACGGATCAGTGGGTCGCTGTATTAAGATGATATTTCGTTTCAAATGTCTCTAGAAATTATAAAGATTCTAATTATTTTTAGACCATGGTGTAAAGAAGAGCAGGGAATGAACGATTAAAAAGTGTTTTCATAGGTTAGGAAACCTAGTATTTCGCTGTTCAGTAAGCATTCCTCAAGTCATACGAGTGAATATTACTCGAGTATTAAATATTCTACATCATTTATTGTTTCAAAAAAAAAAAAAAAACATCTTTGCCTTGCAAAGTGCAAATTGATTTCTAAAGCTGGCAAACAGTTGAGTGGCGAAATGTTTTCATTAAATGGAAACCAGTGACCTGGGGCTTTTGAATAAATAGCCTTTGCCACTCCTTTTCATGTCTATACCATAAATCAGTTAACCGGGCAGCAAAGGGACATACGACCGCCTAAAAAGTGCTTGAAGACTACCAATAGCTCATTACCGTCTGATCTACTCTACATGTCTCCCTTATACGTTATAATTTTTCCGCAAACGATGTTAAAAAGTTATTATTATTAATATTATTATTATAAGCAACTGATAGCAGCCCGTCATTTCCATTTAAACCTTTCACTGCGCTTCTCTGCCATGTTTTAGAGGGATTACTACATTTATAATATCATTAATTAATGTAACATTTATTCTAGTGCTTTGAATCGTTTGAGCCCGATTTGACAATCAATAATTAATAAATTGTAGTTAAGCTATTATTTTTATATATATAAATTACATATTTATATATAGGCCTATATATGAATTAGTCTAGATTACACAAGTCAAGTCATATAGGATATTTCTCTTTTTATGAAGATAAAAAGACAATTAAAGACAATGCACATTTATTGTTTTTAATTTCACTACCTCTCTAACCAAGCAACCTTTTGAATGCCGTGTTGGGTTTGGATGTCCGTTTTGTGTTAAAAAATAACACGTGTTTCTTGGCGGACACTTTGACCAATTTAAAAACTGCAGCTAGCCTATTTAATAAAACTATGTACTATATTTTCCATTTATTTTTATCAGCTTATCAATTTTATCATCATGCTCAAGTTAGATGAACATGAATATAGGTCTATATGAATATGAAATTGAGAAATCATTTATTTATTTAGGCTATTTATTATTATTTATTTATTTCTGCTTTTCAGGAGAATAACGTAGGCTAACTTTTCCTTTTTTAAAACAATAATTATTGTGTGGTCATGTTTTGTCTATTCGGTTTTCAATAAATTCGTATTATAATTTCACATTACATTTTACACAAACAGGCCATCCTGTCAGGGTGTCCCTCGTCTGTGGCCCGAGACTCTGGGCTTCAGCCCCCGTGACCCTAAAGAGGACAAAGAGTTTTGGGAAATGGATGGATGGATTTTACATATTTCGTGTAATTCCGCTTCATAATTGGAATCTTTGTGAAGTGCTAAATTCTAAAACAATTGTGCTAAAACACATGTTTAACAATTAGACGTCATAGTCAGTTTTTGTTCAGCGCACAAGCAGCAGGCTGGAAGAGTATTATACTATTATTATGTTTTATTATAATATGTAGGCTAGTTTTGCAGTGTAAGTGGTCTTTGCTCTTAAGTGGCCTGAATGCATCCAATGCATTTTCATATCGCGCCACAAGGCCATATTTTCATCAGCGGGCCTAGACTGCAAGCAGGTGATGTTAAATAAACTAATAGGCTACAGGAGAGACTCGGATGAATAACACATTCGCAAGATGCATTTTAGTAATTTACAAAAGAACGTGTGTAGACTGCATCAAAGAATGCCAGCCCTTATGAAAATTAATCACGATTTTATTGTAAAAATGTAGTAATCATGGATTTTTGGTGTACTGATTCCCATTTGTATAACCAGTTTTATTACACATACCATGGTTAAACTATAGTTAGTGTAGCAAAACCATGGTTAATTTGGTTAACTATAGTAACCATAGTTTTTTGGTTTTATTTGTAGTAAAACCATGGTTAATTTTCGTAAGGGAGTGGCCACGCTCTGATGTCTTCGAGTCCCATTTACTAGTTCCAAAAAAAAGCACATCGTTTAAGAATGGCGGAGAAACCTCCAACCTACCTTGGACATCAAATAACAGTTTTGATTATTAACCAGTGTACACACAAATGTCCCTTAATCACTTTAATTTTGTGGTTTTATACTCAACAGGACCACAGAGTGCCCACAGATTAGCCACTTAAAGCCATCCGTGAATCATTAGCCCACATAATGTCCATGAAATATAGCTATATATAAAAACCCCTTAGAGCCATGACGTGTCATATCTACGTATTTTTTCGGAGATTGTTGTTGCGATGCCACAGTAATGGTAAAACCTTAGATATATGTGAATGAACCTTAGACGTTTATCAGCTCGCCGTGATTGTATAGTGGTTCGGAGCCTACACTGCGTTGTGACCACAGCAAACCGGTTCGAATCTGGTTCACGGCAGTGAAAGTAGAAGAGTAACCTATGTGTTGTTACTTGATTTGAAGTGATAGAAATAAAAAAGCGGCAGCATGTTAGCTGGTTAGTTAATAATATGCTGTTCGAAAACGGTGAGCTACGCGCAGTGTCTGTATAAATAAGCTGACATAATTTAACCTTCACAGAAAAAAAAATCTAATCTTTTTAAAAAAAAAATCACACTTTTAATCAGTAAAATAATTGTGGTTATTTCTTTCAATTAGGCCTATATAAAAAAAAAATGTTTGGTTAGAATAAAATCTTTGCTCTTTGTTGATCAATTTAATATGTAAATAACTTCAAAATACCGTTTTCTAAGGCAGAATGTGCGGCACCAGCACTTCTTGGGTGTTTTACTCTTCCAGAAGTTATGAGGCGGAGTGTATAGGCTACGAACAGCGCAGTTTCCATTCAGCCCACAAGGATGCGGTAGGGAACTGGCTGTTGGCGAACTGTGTGCCGTGGTTAAGTACTCTGCGTTGTGGCCGCAGCAACCTCGGTTCGAATCCGGGTCACGGCAGACGTTCCTATGTAAGGCTGCTATTTTGAGTGACAAAATTATATGTTCATATTCTGAAAATGCTAAAGAAAAAAAATCTAAATCGCCTAAAAGTCTGCAAGTGTCCTAGGCTTATTGGTGATATTGTAGTCTACCATATAACCTAGTGTCTTTTTACACTTCTAAACCTCTCTTTAATTGAAACATTTACTTTCAGTTAATATTCTTGTAACTCAAAAATACTATAAATATATATATATAATATATATATATAGAGAGAGAGAGAGAGAGAGAGAGAGAGAGAATATATATATATATATATATATACAGTGACGGCATTGAGGAGACAAGCATAACCAGCATCTAACTGACCTGTATGTTTTTAGGATATTTTAAGACACCCTCAGTTTTTAATATGTACGCACCAGACTATTTAGGCACCAGAGGGCAGCAAACGACCATGTATATGAAACCACTGCTACAAATGGATCATTAAGAAAACTTGGCAGAGATAAAGACTGATTAAATACCTTACTGTGTCCAGTTGATATTACCGCACCTGTAGTAATTCTAGGCATGTATATTTCTGACTGTTGGATGGTAGAGACTAAAAGTGTAGCTAATGTTATTAATAAAAACGCATCAACAATGGCCCAAATCAGTGTTTTACCAGTGTTGTCTTTACCATCAAAGGTGTGTTAAATAATTTAATTGATTTCTTTTACATATTCACTTATTCAATGTAGCGAAATGCAATTAAAGTTAGAAACATGTATGTGTTGTTTTTGTTACAACGTCATTTTATTTTTAATGTTAGTTTTCTTATTTCCTGTCTCTTTGCCCAATGATTCATCTTTAAAAGCAAAACAAAACAAAAACTCTCACACACTTACACATCAAAAACCACGAAGACAGAAGGAGCTCTTTTGCACCTGTTGACAACCATGAAAGACTGTCCTTGTTCCTCGCTACTACGAACCAGCCACCAAGAACAAGAGCAACAATGAGATGCACGCTCAAATAAACAAGGAGAAAGCTTATAGTAAACATGGAATCCTGCCAAAACCACTGCGTCCCATTCACACTCACACACACACACCCATGCATGCATCGCAAATCCTTCAGCTACGAGAAAAAAAGCAGCAGGCCTCCACAGAAAAGCCAGGCAAAACTGCTGTGTGCTTGCTTTCTCTCTCTATGTGCGTCTGTCTCCTTCCTCACTTCAATAGGTCTTGATTGACAGGACAAGCATGCACCTATGTCGCATGAAATGTGCATCCCTGCAGGCCTTTGTCTGGTCTCAGAACACATGTTCCTGTAACAATGTGCATCTTCATTAGCCACAACTATAGAAGCATGATATTTTATCTTTCATCTTCACTAAAGAGGGGGTTTCCTCCACAAACACAGTGGCATAAATACTGAAGTTGTTTTCTTGTGATCACATCACATTCAAAGTTTGTGTGTGCAGGGTATGTTGAAGGATATCAATAATATTAGCATGTACAATGTTGAGTCCTATACTCCAAGAAATTAGAGTAGAGACATCCCTGTAGTGATGAGAATCTGCCAGTTACATATAATATGTAACTGTATCACATATGCATCAGTATGACAGTGCATTTTGATTCAAATGTTTGATTCTTCTGTCCGTGGATCTAATGACTGTGTATATTTACATTCTGTATTATCATTTGGCACTGGATAGTTTCAGCACTAAAGCATATAAATGAAGGTAAGCAGCTGCAGTGAGATTAATAAACATTAAAATACATTAAAGGTACAGTTCACCCAAAAATGAAAATTCAGTCATCATTTACCCAGCAGGTTGCTCCAAACCTGTATCTCTTTCTTCTGCTGAACACAAAAGAAGATATTTTGAAGAACGTGTTGAACTGATAATTTACAATTTTTTCCTTACTATGGAATTCAATGGGGACCATCAACTGTTCAGTTACCCACATTCTTCAAAATATCTTCTTTTGTGTTGAGCAGAAGAAAGAAACTCGCACAGGTTTGTAACAACCTGGTGGGTAAATGAAGACCCTTATTCTTCTCATGCAACAGTTTATTGCTAATGCTGCAAGTAAACAACAAATGATATAATCATAATTTATCTGCAGGTCTCACATTATTTCTGCTGGTAGGCATTTAGGGTGTAAGCAAGTCTGCATTGAGTGAATTAAGGTTTAAACAAAAGCAACAGTTTTTCTCTTTTTTTTCGTGAGGTTTTAAAAAGATTAAAAAAAACAAAAACAAAGAGAAACAAGACGAGCAGTAAACAAGAATAAACAAGAAAATTGTTATAGCATTAAACTCAGCCTTACTACACAATTATTATTGATGACCTTAATTCATAATATCAATTTATACTTAATTCTCCTATATTTAATGAGAACAGTTAACGTAAGTGGCCATTCCCCCATGCAGCAGTTCTGGTCCATACCTTGATGATTCCCTTTTTCCTCTCTCAAGGCTCTTTTCTTTCTTAACGTCCCCTCATCGACCCCCCCAACCCTGTTTAGAACAAAGAGGCCTTTTGTTTCCTAATTGCCCTAAGCAGATCTTCGTCAGGCATGGCTACACATTGCTGTAACAGTTAAAGAACCCCTGGTCGATCATTCTCCTCAAAATGCTCTCCATCTGATCTCTCAAAGATAAGTCAACAGATAGTAAGCATACTAATATGCCTTTTCACAGCTTTTTGAAAATAGTCTCACATGTACACATATTATAAGTGCCAGTATTCCAAAAGGATTCAGTAACTACTCAGGCTGCATCTGAATATGCATACTTCCCTACTATATAATAGGCAAGAAAAAGTATGTTAAAAGAGTGGGATGTCCAAATTCACCATTGAGGAATTCAGAACCATACTTAGCATAATACTCTTACTACGTTTACCATATACCAAAGTAAGAGACAAGCAAAACATTTTTAATTTGATTATGAAGTTTGCCATGCATCACATGATTGTAAGCGATTTCTTTTCCTCATTAAAGATGCTAAGTACAGTCTTGTACCTTTGTCTTTTTGTCTGTTTAAAATAAATAAATAAAATAAATTCTTTTTAGGCATCAAATCAAAGAAAGTAATGTTTTGATTTCAATGTAATGTTTAACCTTGTTGCTGGTTGGTTTGGTTCTTGACATATATGTTTAATGAAAAACTATGCAAAGTCCCTATGGGAAAAATACTTCTGGAACCAAAGCACCTGAAAAAGTGTGCAGGCACTGTTGCTCTCTGACAATGATAGGTCACATGACAACATGGTAAATGTAGTACATCTGGATTACATTCACATTATAGAACATAAGTCCTATTTGGACAGGACAAGTTTTCTTTGCGATTTTAATCTCATCGGAAACTGCCAAGTCTGTGTTTTTCTCACACAACTTCTGTCAGAAATTCCAGAGCAAATTTCCTGCTCTGTTTCAGCAAAATCTGTGGTCCTCTGAGAAATCTAATCCTGAATATGAATGTCTGCCATGTGTGTTTTTGACTAACCTGACCTACTGTATATGCACTAATCTCCCGTATGTTCCGTAATATAAAATGCATATAAAATTTAAAAATATAACATTATGAAGAGCCAAATCGCTTAAATTTCTAAGACTGAACATTTTAATATCAGCATCAGGTAAGCTATATGTATAGATTTATCTGCTTAGTTACGTGGGTTAATTATAAGCAACCATTTCTATAAAGGCATGTTAAGTTTATTTAAACAATGTCTCTATAATAAATGTGACCTTGGACCACAAAACCAGTCTTAAGTGTCAATTTTTCAAAATTGAGATTTATACATCATCTGAAAGCTGAATAAATAAGCTTTCCATTGATGTGTGATTTGTTAGGATTGGACAAAATTTGGCCGAGATACAACTATTTGAAAATCTGGAATCTGAGGGTGCAAAAAAATCAAAATATTGAGAAAATTGCCTTTAAAGTTGCCCAAATGAAGTTCTTAGCAATGCATAATACTAATCAAAAATTAAGTTTTGATACATTTATGGTAAGAAATTTACAAAATATCTTCATGGAACATGATCTTTACTTAATGTCCTAATGATTTTTGGCATAAAAGAAAAATCGATAATTTTGACCCATACAATGTATTTTTGGTTATTGCTACAAATATACCCTAGCGACTTAAGACTGGTTTTGTGGTCCAGGGTCACAAATTATAGAAACTCAAATGTCATTCAGAAAACTCAGCAAAGGTATTTCAATCTCATCCGAATATAGGGCTATACTTTTTAAATGGCCACAAAGTAATTAATGATTCAACAGAAATACCTACGATATTAATAGTATTGTGCTAACTGATATGACAGTTGTCTCAGACTTGTACTGACACCTATGGGTGTAATATCATGCAAAAGAAATATTTTTAGTATCACTGTCACTGTGTAAAGGCTCTACTCACAGTCAGCTAATTTATTTCTCAAGAGTAAGTGTCCAATAAAAGCAGAAATAAAGCGAGTAGTATTTAGGTGCCATGTGGTCTTAAAATGGCGGTCCAGACCTGCTTCATGTAAAGTAAAACAACTAGGTATTTTACATTTTTTAAATTCTCTGTATTAATCTGATTGCAGCTTGTCCTTCAGCTTTGGAAAGACTCTAAACAAATAACAACAACAGCAACGACAACAACAACAATAATATAAACACATAATGACACAAACTGTACTATTAGAAGTATTATTAAAAATAATATTATGGCAGTAGTGGTGGTAGCGTAATAGTGGTACTAGAGTTTGCTGGTGAGCTGAAGGTGGCAGAAGCTTTAAACATGCCGCTCTGATACACACTGCTGGCAGAGAGCAAGTTAGAGGAAGCTGAGCTTGATCTCTACGATAATGATCAAACTAACCTGAGGTGTGCCCAACAGCCGGAATAATTAACACTGTGATTACGAAGAGAGTTTAGCTTCCAGACAAACAAAACATTTAGTTGTTAGATCAGTCTGAGGATTTGAGTCTAAATCAAAAGCACCAAGGTGACCTATCTAAAAGTACAACGTCACTACTGTCATAATGTTAGCTGACACTAATCCCATGTTGTGATCAACTTTCATGCTGGTTACTGAAAGTTTAAACCCTAAGCTCCTCATGACTCTTCTCTTTTTAGGAATGTACTTTACCAAAAACCTATACTTGTTCATACATATTCCATTAATACATATGTAGTCCGACTTTATCTGAAAAACTGAGTGTTTACTATTGTCCTCTTGCATTATCGACACACTGTTTTCCTGTTTAATACTGTAAAGCTGCTTTGACACAATCTGTATTGTAAAAAGCGCTATATAAATAAAGGTGACTTGACTTGACATTTACAGAATAATTAATACAGTCACCACACCTGGCGTAAAAACAGACAAGTCCTAACATAAGCAGTGCTTACTTTGTCTGCCCATTATAAACTGGTCACCATGTTGGTCATCATCTGACCAACAGCCCTGAGCATCAGAGCCCAGTGGTCATCCAATCAATATCATAAACATAGTTGTCACAGAATTTCCTCATTTATTTCTTCCCCTACTGCTAATCCTTTTAATTACTGCCTTACTCAATGCTAATGTTATTCACGATTAGTTGGTATTATGCTAATCTTCGACCCACATTCGGCAGGAGAGCAGGAGCATCGTCTGAAGGCCAGATTGCTGGGAGGCTGGCATGCAGACTGACATCAGTCTCCCAGCTGCACAAAGCAAGCCAGACAGAGGGACTCTTGCAAAAAAAAAAAAAAAGACCCTTAATAAACAAAACAAAAAAAAATGGGGGACCGTAGTGTGTACCTTAATGAACGACTGTTGGCCACAGGGATTAGCGATAAATGCTGCTTTCCTCTCTTTACTAGCCCACCCCAGCATCTGCTGACAGTTCTGACATTTTGAGCCAGTTTCTTAGTCTTGAGTGTCTGAGTGGTTTGTGTTTCAAATTAAACCATGTCTTTTTTTTTTCTTTATGTGAAACACAGATAATAGAAATATTGTGAAATGTTCCAAATTCTTGATTGAACTCAGATATTCCATCAGACACTGCATCTGTCAATATTCAGTGGTAAACACATGGCATATTTAAATTTTTTATTAACGTATCTACTGTATAATATTCATGTATACTGCAACATTTGTGACCCAGAACGTTTGTGAAATCCAGGCTAAAGTCTCAAAATCTAATTATGAGATAACAAGCACCAAAATTTGATTTTAACCATTAATTTCATTATGATTTCAATCTTTGAGACAGCCTTACTCAGTCAGTATTAAAGATATCAAGGTTACATTTTCACATAATGTTCTTATAAAGCATGATTTTAAGTAGAAAACAGTGAATCACAAAAAAAAGAAAAGACTTTAACTGGGTTTTCACAGCCAGGGTCACATTTGTACTGAAAATGATTAACTATAAAGCTTGTGTCAGTGTTCCAGATTCAATTACTGCCTTTTATTTACTCATTTTCAGTAAGAAAATATACAATATGCATAATATTTAAAAAAATTAAAATTTTAATAGTGCACAATAAAACATTAATGAGTGTGTAACCCCTAACCCTGTCTACAAGCAAAGAACGATGGTGATTGCAATCGTCCTCAAATAAACACACAAAAATAATGTAACTTTAAATTATGTATAATCCTTATACAATTTAATTTCTATTTGTTATTTAATTTGTTGAGTCCCACAGACTCATAGACAAATGGCTCAGACAGAAGCCACAGTTTTACACAAAATGAATGACTAATTACTTAATAACTGAAAACACAAAAGTGTTATATTGTATACAAATAAGCAAAGCAAGTTATCATAAAATTTTGGACGACTTCTTGTGCAACAAAGATGATTCCTTTCTAAACAATGTTTTAGCTATAAAGTGTTAATAATGCTAAATCATGTTAATAATGTTTATAATGCTAATATAATAATAAAAATTAAAACACTGATTTTAAAGCATCCCTTTATACCCTAATTGTTGTAACTGCCCTATTAAAAACACATTGATGAACTGTTAACTCACAAGATGGCTGGCAAAAGGAAAAAGTATTTAACTTAAAAAAAATAAATAAATAAATTAACATTCATAGTGGAATGAAAACCAGCAGTAGCTTCATTGAAAGCGACACTCAAACAAGAGGCTTTTGTCTGCCAAGAGGGAAAATAGACAAACAGAGAAAAATGTCAACAAGTGCCGGGCAAGTCCACACTTTGTGCGACAGTGTCTAGTGGAGTAAGTCACGAAATCAACCAAGCAACATCAAAAACATCATCAGAAATCAACCAAGCAACGGCAGCAAGAAACATCATCTGGAATAACACTTTATCTCTTATATTTCTTCTTTTAATTTTCATCTGAAGTGGCCATGGATCGTCGCCGATATACTCTCAAAATCCCCATAACAGCAAGAATTGGGACTGACCCCTTAAACATGATTAAAGGTGAGTTATAACCTAAAATTAGTATAGATCGCAGTATGCAAACAGAAGAGGGACTCTGAAGAAAAAACTTGACCTCCTGACACAGAGTTTAAAGCAGGGTCCTGACCTCACCTGACACCAGTGACATCCGTATCCAACACACATTTTGCTAAATATAAACACATTAGAAGACTGGGAATAAAGCAGGGTTACAAACAGCAATATGCTAAAATAAATGTAAAAGAAATAAAAGTACAGCAGCAAATATATACATACATACACATATATGGTTTTACACATCACAAAAAGATTCTGTAAATAATTATGTAAATATTGCTAAATAACTTTTTCAA
The DNA here is from genome assembly GCA_021397915.2 of Tor tambroides. Classification (NCBI taxonomy): domain Eukaryota; kingdom Metazoa; phylum Chordata; class Actinopteri; order Cypriniformes; family Cyprinidae; genus Tor; species Tor tambroides. Next base: position 71,509 of record JAFVLL020013109.1, on the reverse strand, counting down.
ATGATAAAACAAAGAATTCAAATTCAAACAACTACTCTGCAAAACCTTTTCTCTAAGACATGCTATGAATCGCACTGAAGGAGGAGTTACGTCACTCAAAAAAATTGGTGGGAAAAAGCGAAGAAAAAAAAAACTCCAAAAAGCACCAAACTTACCATCCACCAGGTCCTGGCTGTCATGTCATAACATAGCTGCCATTTGATGGAGCTGTCTGCCGTTTTCCCAGCCATTCTCCCGTCAGTAGCTTTCATCAGGAGTAGCTCAGGAGTAGATAACACACTAATCAAGCCTTCATCAGACGCCACTCTCTCAGCCCCATGTAGGCCAATCCTTATCACACTGCATTATGGGAGAAAAAAGTGCACGCACACACACACACGCACGTAAGCAGCCCTGTGCTGCAGCGATGACTCCAGCCTCCAGTGCTGCCTATAATGACAGGATCAGGATCTGAATCCCTCACACACACACACGCACACACACAGAGAAAGCCCCCCCACCTCGGCCAGGACTTTAATTTTTTAAGCTGCACAGAACAGGAGCATGGAATTTTTTTTTTTTTTTTTTGCATCTTGAACAGTACAACAAGTGGGTAACCAATGAGGTGTCTCTGTGCAAGGACGGTTTACAAAGTTTTTTTTTGTTTTTTTTTTGCATTTTCATTGGTTCTATATTGTTGATTATGCTTTTAATCATAAATACACACACACACACACATTTTGGCCCCCCTCCCCCATACGCTCCTCATGTTGATGAAGGGAGGCCCAAATGGGAATTATATTCCCCAAACAAAGACTGGGGAGTTTCATAGACATGAGAGCCGGGCACGGTTCAGATATCACAGACTTACAGCAAATGAGGGAGGGAGAGAGAGGGAGCAGGAAAGAGAGAAAGAAAGAGAGGCGCAAACACAGACAGGTATTCCAAGTCCATTCACTAACAAACCTGGCGTACTACTTCACCAAGCTTTGACCATCACTTTCTAAACATTAAAGGACAAACTCTACTGATTCAGAAAAAGCAAGAGGATTTAAACATCTGATAGATGAAAGAAACTAAAAATTCTCAAAAGTTGATACTTTTAAAAAATGATACAATTGGGTTTCTAGGGTGTAGTTAATCAAATTAAGGTGTGTTGCTATGCCAATGAATTTAAGAAAAATTTAGAAAAATTAGTTACCCTGTCGTATTCTGAACTGAAACATGAGGTTGGTGTTGATAAACATTTTCATGCGATGATTCTTTATAAATGACTCTATAAAGCGCATTAGAAGTGTTAATCAGTCATGTTCTCAAGTAGTCTATCACTGAAGCAATAGCAAAATTGCTAATGTAAAGAAAGATAGTTTGTCAGAAAAATAGTTAGCGCTCAAAGTCAGTCAGCAGAATTCATCCTTAAAAAAGAGAACTAGATTTTTTGTTGTCATTTTTATTTTAAATAAAATTGAGTGTAGGTAAAATAAACAATGAAGCAAGCTCTAAAATAATCTTTACATTATTAGTTTGACATTTGACAGTTGTCTTTTCCAGCTTTTATAGATTCTAAGAAAGTTCATACCCCGTTTAAAAATGTGTGAATAACTTTTGTATAATTATAATATTTCTATATTTATTTTATATTTATCGTATATATTTATCATGTATATTCATGCCCTTAAACTACTTTTTTAAGTTATATTTAATAATTTTAAGATTTTTTAAAGACTTTGCTAACAAATTTATTAGTAAATATCACAATTATTTAGTCATGTTTAGTTCACTCTGGATGGCTAATAAACTTTTCAGTTCGTAAATGAAATGTAAAATGTTCAAATTAAAGTGAATCACATTTTTAAACCTGATTGTGAAACCCAAAGTGACTTAATTCATTTACAGATGCTTTCAAACTGTGTTAGCATTGATAATGTTAGCGGCGGACAATGCTGCTCATCTTGGATCTATATTCTATGTAAAACCCACAGCAATCTCTGGACAGCTGGAGATACACACAGCTGCGAAAGCTGATGAGCCTCTGGAAGGTTTCAAATATTTAAATAATCAGAGTTTTCTAGAAGCAAGTGTCTTTATGGGGTGCAAAGGCATCAGCTAGCACGTAATAGCTGGCTTGCATTAATAGCATTAGCACAGCTTTGGCTGTTTAAAGCAATGCACAGCAAGCTTTGATGACATTAACCAATTATAAGGAATCTCTTGCATCGGAAGGCTGAGAAATGTAAGCGTCATCCAATGGATGCTCTGGAGCGACTGATTTACAGTTCTTATTCGAGTCACACAACAATCTTATGTTTGAGCACATCCCACTCCTTCAGAATTATGTTTAATACACATACATACAAACAAATGAATCTCTAGTCATGCTTTTGACATTTGCAGATTTACGCATCAACCTGACTCTTTGCTGCGAATAGTGGGGTTTAACGCTGAATGCCAGCTTTGTTCCATGTTTGGAACTCTCTTTGTAACCTATCCAGACCTTTTTCCCTCGGCAGCGCATTCCCAACCTCCACCTCCTCACAGAATGTTCCCGCCTGCAGCTGCTTCCCTCCACGTGAATTGTGGGATTGTGTGAGAACGTCCCGCGAGTCAGGGCACAGCGCGTCTGGCATTCAGGGACCGAGGTGGCATTTCAGAAGCACTACAGTCAGAAGAATACCTAGAGTGTTGTTTATCCTCCTCGCATTTTGCGTTGTGTCTTTCCATTCATTTCCGAAACCTTTCCCACATTTCCACACAGGGTCCCAAAGAGATTATTCTCTTTTCTTACACTTCATAACTTTTTACATCAAAAATCCTAAAGAAATTCTGTTCTAGCTCATCCAATGGAAGCATTAGACGAATAATTCAAATAATTAGCAGAATAATAATAAACCAAAGTACAAGGTGACTGATCCATAAAAAGGATGCTAACTGAAAGCAGACTGAAGAAAGCAGAGAACAACTTCACTGCTATATCAAATCTTTTTTTTTTTTTCACTGTCTTCTGAAAATGCATTCTTTTAAAACATTTAAAAGACATTCTTTTAACATTTCACTTGAATTTCTTCACCTGTGCCATATTGATTTTGACTCTGCAGCTCGATACATTTTCTAGCCTTGATTAGATTAGGATTACATTTTTAGTTTTAATTGGATTTCTACTTTCTTTCAGTCTAGTATTTGTAAGATTTATATGAAAAATCAATAGGCAAATCAATAATTTGAAAGGCTGGGAAGTGAAAATTGTTGAATTGATCCAAGTAATGTGAACAGCTGCTACAGACTTACTGTGTACATAAATCTGTTTGTGCTATCTACTTAGTACAAATCACAACTGTGACATACAGTTAAGTGCTTTTGTCAATAAATCTATGTATTTAAATCTAATAATACTAATGTATGAAATCTATTACTTATATCATTTTTATTATCAATTCAGGATGAAAAAGACATGCTGAATATTTCATAATGTCATGTATACCTAACATTAGTCCCATTTCAAATAGAGCAAATACAGCAGTCATGGCTAAGGGTCATTTAAGATTTATTCATAGTTAAGACTGAGCCATTGTCTGTTACTAATTAATGATAACCAATGTCCAGAGATGCTCTATAATCCCAGTCTAGCACTGTCCAAGAAACATTAGGATTATAATATCTTCAATAATGTATATGTGTAAAAGGGATATCATCCCCAATATCACTCCTCTAGATACCCTTTATTAGGTTCTATTCCCATAATTCTCTCTTTTGTTTAACCAGATGTCCACTCCTAGAACAATAACAGGTGGCCATTTGTTTAATTAGGCCAGTTTACTTAGCAGGCCAGACACATGGACAAGCATCAAATTTTACTTCAATACATATACAATAAGCATTCAATTACAATAATCGAGAGAGAGAGATTTTAAAGCAATGAACAGTGATTGTAATTGGTGAGGGTGTAAAACGATTTTTTCAGGATGAAACAGGACTTTAATAAACAGTAATTAATGCAAGAAGAGAAAATGATTGCCAGTAATGGAGTAATCTAAAAAAAAATAATTACAAAACCTATTACCATGATCTATTGGAGAGTCTAATTTGTTCACAAATGACCACCTGTTGCTCCACAGAAGAAATGATGCCTGCTTCAGGACAATGGAAAGAAATCACAGTTAATTTACTGATGTTATAGCACATAAAACCAAATTAAGTGCCATTTCTGAAATAATATATACATTTAAATTCTCTTGGCACCCATTTATGCAGAGTTTTAGTTTGATTTATTAAAATATTTCCCTGAGATAAAATAAAAAACTACATGAAACTTTTTGGGGAAATACTATTTCTGGTAAATTTCATCAAACGTGTGAAGTATTCAAATAAATTGTACTATTTTCTTTATGTTTTGATCATCAAAAAAAAAATATATATATATATATATATAACAAAAAAAGTTGTTAACAACAGATTTCAATGTAAAGTAGCAATAAAGAAGATAATTACACTAAAACAAAAGGAGACCAAGAAAAAGAGAATAAGATAAGCTTTAATAGTTGAGCATGGCATTAGCAACAGCAAGAAGAAGGGTTTGATTCTTCATCTTATGAAATTGTCTATCAAATGCATAAATGTAATAAAAGGAGAAAGCAAACAGATTCCTACTAAATGAACCATAATAGGAAGCTATTTAGTTTCAGTGAAGATGGCCATTAACGTGATATGTTCTAGATTAATTTTGGCTGAGAAGAGCAATGCAGGCGAACACTTGCTCAGAGGTCATGACTCAGTCTCTCAGTGAGAGAGCGACATTAAAGAGTCCCAGCCAAGACTTTTTTTCCCTCTGGGATGAGGTGGTCCTGCCATCACACAGGCAATCTTTTAGGGTAATTCAAGGGAGGTACTATCTGCTGTCACTCAAGTGAAGAATGCTGAACGCCAGGGAGCCAGTCAGTGCTGACAGGGGCCGTCATTCACACCACCACACAGTGCAGGACACACGCCGGGCCAATCAACAGAGGCCCCTACTGGGAATGGACAGCATCAGTGCGGGAAGCATCCAACCGTGGCAGGGAGAGAGAGAGGGTGGGAGCGAGTGGGCGTGGGACCTTCTGGGGCAATGCCAGAGTTCGACAAGAGTTAATGGAAGCCACTAAACAACCACTGGGATTATAGAGGTTAAGATATGGATTAGTTAAAGGCCTTGACGTTTAATCATGGAGCACAATGACTGAACGTGTCATTCTCCCATTTAATGAAGAGCCCCGGAAAAAAATCATCCAGTTCTTACTAAATATAAAACAAATGGTGGCATTCAGCTAATTATGTACCTGAATAAACCAGAAACTGATCAAACTGCACAGAACATAAAAAAACGTCCACCTCAGGCAGAAGTTCAAACAAGGTGGGCAGAGGAAGGGGGTAGAGCTGGTTCTTACTGGCCCAGACGCCACCTTTCAGCAGGGCACAACACACTCACACAGCACCGATTCATTGAATTGTTCTTTATCCGACACACCATCCAAGGCACTCTCTCTAAAAGACGTCTCCTCGCAACCGTCCCCTGTGCCGCAGTATTAGACTTGCCAGCCTAGAGGAAGTACATAAGGACCTCTTTGTTAGGTTACACTGGAGGGACATTGTGTAAAATACAGTGCCTGCCCAAGATAAAAGGCTTGCCTTTCCTCTCATCTGAGCTAAGTTTATCCTCCCTGAAGTCTCTCCTTTCTGCCCAGCAGACAAAGGGATGACTTTAGTTTTAGGACCAGCTACCTATCAATACATTCATCATTCTAGGAGAGGGAAATCATGGGGAATGTGCCAGTAATCGCTGAACAGGGGAGTGTCGTAAGCATGTATACCGAGCTAAACAAAGTACCTAAGACCAAACTTATCTAACGGAAAATTGTTTTGCTCTTTGTTTAGGGCACACAACTCTTTTCAAAATGTCCCATTAGACGTTACAGGAAAATTTTTTACAGGATTAGACTCTGCAAATTGAGTCTTGGCTATCAGGTGTAGAGCAGTTGGAAGCAGAAGTCAGCCCGTTAATGACTCAGGTAACAGAGGTTTTGGTATAACACTGAGCCGTGAATGGTAAGGACAATGGCAAACAGGAAACTCACTGTACGTTTCCATGGCAGACAGAAATCCTGCAGTGCGGAAGATCCCTACAAACATTTGGTCATGTTTATAAAATCACAAGGCTGCTTCATTAAAGATTATTTTGTAATCAATAATTACAATATGTTTGAATTTAGAATTTGAGAATTTAAATGAGAGAAATATACATTTGTATTGTACAACAATTAGTTTTAGTCCTCCAATCTGTTTGGCCGAGTGGTGTTCCATAAGTGTTGACATTTAGTCCACAGCACTGGGATCTCTCAAAAATTAGAAGAAACTATACTGCCTATTTCCAACATATGCAAAATACAGTTTGAGTTTCTTCATCTTCAGAAAAAATAAATCAAACTTGCTATTTGTACTTGCAACATTACAAAATAAAAATATCTGACAAAATTACAAAAATAAGGATGCAATAAGTGGCAATCATCACGGTCCAAGCAACAATGGTTCATGTTGAAAACAACAAGGTCCATTATAGCCCAACTATTCTTAAAATAAATATACATTCTCTTCATTTTAAATGGACAGAAATATATTTACTCATATCTGGCACTTTGAAATATTTCTTGGTAAACTAATTTCCAAATTCACTGATCGGTTACAGCGTTATTATGGATGTTCTGTGATAGTGCCCCAATGTGTGCAAATTTGACATGACTCGGCATGCATTATTAGAAGTGTTTGTTGTCTATGCGTATCAAGTTTTGTTATGGTTGGACTCACAGACGTATAGGTAAATTAGTTAGGGTTAGGATAGCAGATAGCCATGGGTGTTAATAAGTTCCTAGCTTCTATGTGCAAAATTTGGTCAAGATTGGACCAACGTATAAAAGGCATTTAAAAAAGGCATATTTTTTTCAGAATACTGAAAATCGTGAAAAAATTCTAATTTTATATATAATAACTAACACCACCTAGTGTCGGACAGATGTGTGTCTGTGTGCCTGAGTACATGCACATGTTTCGGACCATCCTGCCAAGTTTGTGATCTGGTGAAAATGACAGACTTCTCTCTGGTAATGTGTGCAGGACATTTCCCATCATGTAGTTCAGTTAAACTCCGCCCCTGCAGGCTCACGTTCATCTGCCTCCACTTTTGACAACAATGTCCACGGTAACACATTAGTATAGGGACCAATTCTCACTATTTACTAGTTGCTTATTAGCATGCCTATTATTAACATATTGGCTGTTTATTAGTACTTATAAAGCACATATTCTGCATGACCATATTCTCCATCCCTAATACCTAAACCTAACAACTACCATACTAACTATTATTAAGCAGCAAATTAGGAGTTTACTGAGGGAAAAGCAGTAGTTAAGGGTTTGTTAACAGCGAGAACCTTAAAATAAAGTGTGACCATGTCCACATATCATATCAAATTCAATCAATAACCATTGTAACCCTACTGGGTTATAATCCAAAATATAAACGTGTGAAGTTTGAATACAATCCAGACATACTAAATCGCCCATGTTGGCTTTGTCACATGACCAACAATTGCATTGCTTCACTGCCATTCATAACTCAACTCCCATAGGTTCATGGGATAATAAAGTGTCCATCAAAATGGTTCCTCCAGACTGTCTGTAAAACTAGTTCATCCAGGTACTTTTTCACTTACTGTTTTTGTAAAATACTATTTGGACATACTACTGTACTATATAGAAAGTAGGCAATCAGACACATCGTTTGATTCTTTCGGGCACAAAACACTGTTACTATGTTCTACTTCATTTGGAAATATTAAAGTTGGTAGATTAATAAGAGCTGAAAACACTTGACAAAAACTCTTGACCAAAACTAATAACTTGAACTTAAAACCTGAAACATTCTTCGTTTGATTACAAGTGAAAAAGGAAGCATGTTTCTCTGTGACAGCAAGCTGAGATGAACTTGGATCTTACAGTGACAGCCATTACAAATAAAACCATAATGCAAATATAGCTGAAATGATCCCTCAGACAATGCTGAAATACTGTATATTCTGATGAGCATGTGCAGCGTAGAACAAGTATTATGTAAAAGCTGTGATTATTTTATTTGAAAGGTAGGTTCCCATGAATCCCATTCTTTGTAGTACCAGTAGTCTGTCTCAGCTAAGAACTAGTCAATATGTTTAACACTAATAACTTTCATTAATAACACTGGAATGATACAGACTTCAAAATCATTAGTTAGTGTACATTTAAAAGGCTGTCATGGTAACACTTTAGAATACTGATCCATCATTAATGAATAACTACACAAGAACACATGAGTAACACAACATTAGCACTCTAGTAACTATTAGTAACTAACAAGGAACTCTGATTAATGAATTAGTAAGTAATAGTGCTTAGTCAAATGTGGTATAGTTCACTATTAACTAATCAGTAACTATTATTTTTTCATACCTCCCTAAGAACTACTGCATACAGGTTCATAATTAATATGAATAATACATAATGTATAATTAATTTAGAAAGAGTATGTCATGGTAACCCACTAGTAATGACTCAAGTATTACCAAATTCTTCAGAAGGAATTACTAATTATTTGGATCAGTATTCTAAAGTGAAGATCATGATAACTCCCTAGTAACGACTGAAATCATTGTAAGCTTTTGAGAGTGTTGTAAAGCATTGGATAGTAATTATTCAGGTGTTACTACATCCTTCTAAAGGAATTACTAATTTTTTGGATCAGTATTCTAAAGTGAAGATCGTGATAACTCCCTAGTAATTACTGAAGTCATTGTAAACTTTTAAGGTTTTTGTAAGGTTTTGGTTAGTAATTCATTTAGCTACATTTGGTAACACTTAAATCATTACTAGTGGGTTACTGTGATCTTCACTTTAGAATACTGATCCAAATAATTAGTGATTTCTTCAGAAGGATGTAGTAACACTTGAGTCATTACTATCCAAAATTTTACATATATCTCAAAAGCTTAAAATGACGTCAGTCAATATTAGGGAGTTATGATGCTTTTCACTTTAGAATACTGATCCAAGTAATTAGTCGTTCCTTTAGAAGGATTTGATAATTCTTGAATCATTACTAGTGGGTTACCATGATCTTCATTTTGGAATTAATTATACATTATGCATAATACACATTAATTATGAATCTGTATACAGTAGTTCTTAGTAGTTCTCCAGTATATATTAAAAAAAATAGTAGTTATTGATTAGCTAACAGTGAACTACCAGTTTCAACTAAGTGCTATTACTTACTAAATCAGTAATCATAGTTTCTTGTTAGGTAATAGTAGTTACTACAATGTTAATAGTGCATTTGTGACTTGTTCCTGTGTAGTTATTCATTAACAAAGGATCAGTATTCTAAAGTGTTACCGCTGTCATTAATCTTTTATTCAAATTTCCATACCTCCATATTTAAAAGTACATTAACTACTAACCTATCAAGCATATGAATACTAGCTTATAAATCACAAAAAAAAAGTTGGTATTACTAACACAACGAAACATCACAATAAATGTTCAGTGGAGTCAAAAGCAAACGTTATGGTAATGGTGTGATGTCAAAGCTCTTAAGAACACAGGTCTAATCCAACAAACCTTGTGCACCACTGGTTAGAGAGATATTGGCCATCAGTACATCTGTGTTGCCAGGGCCTCCAAATGGAACCCCAAACTGGCACTTAACTGTCACTGTGACCGTGTGTGGAACAGTGCCTATCACCAGAGAGACCCTGGCACACACCAGGGCATGAGACACAGAGGCAGGCAGAGAGGGCATTGGGCATCTGGCCAGGCACATAAAGGGCTGCTGAGAGGCAAAGCACCACTGCCACCGGCAATACAATCTTGCCAAAACAAACCATCTTGCCCTAAGGAAACCTTCAAATGCCCAAATAAAGGTTATTTTGCAGATATATTACAGCACCTCAAACTATTTCAAGCATCTTCAAAGCAAAGAATAAAGAATAAACAGGTGCTTCTTGTAAATAAGGGCCAATTTATTGTTTAACATTTTTCCTTTGCTGAGGACAATTCAAAGAACTACAGAGAGTGCTCATTGTTTTCTTGGAGGTTTAAGGTTTGTCTTTGCTATAAACAGATTTGGACCAAGTGGGGAACTAGGTGACAACTCAAATCATGTCAATCATTAGATAAAGTAGACCAAGGTGTTCAAATGGCAGTTGCTCTAATCGCATTCACAGGCCTAATTCACAGAGCTAATGGTTTAACAAGAAAAGCTTTGACGCAAAGGCCAAACAAGAAACTGTGGTGTTTCAACAGAATAAATCCGGTGTTACAAAGCTTCTGTCCAGACTGCCAGCATGGGTGTGGATCTGGTAAGCGGAAACGCTCAAGCGTACATGCACATTAATTGTTTAATGAAAGGTCAGTGGTTCACTACAAAGGAGATATGGAAAAGCATTTAATTGACTCTTATAAGTGAAGAGAGGTTGTGCGGGGAAGAATGAGACACGCTTTATTTGTGTAAGTGTATGAAAATAATTCCCACAGGAGATTGATAGCCAAAATTCCTCATCAAATGGGAGGATTTCACATTGAGGAGAAAGTCTTTATTTAAAGGAAACAAAGTTTGTTATTTGTTAGTTATATGTTTGCACAATTTTTGTTATTTTAGCTGTTGACCAAAACATATTCAAGTTACAGTTGTATAATGGATAAGAGCTTTAAAGTGCACACTGAGTTTAATTTGAGAGTATTCATTTCACATCAAAATTGGAGGAAAGGTTAAGGAATTGCAGCCTGTTAATATGTACCTCCCCCTTTTTCAAGGGACCAAACGTAATTGGACAATTAACTCAAAAGCTGTTTCATGGACATGGGCTATTCCTTTGTTATTTCTACATCAGTTGAGCAGGTAAAAGTTCTGGAGTTGATTCTAAGTGTGCCACTGGCATTTGGAAGATGTCAATGTGAACCCACATCATGCAGTCAAAGGAGCTCTCCATGCAGGTGAAACAGACAATTGTTAGGCTTCATAAACAAAACAAATCCATCAGAGAGATAGCAGGAACATTAGGAGTGGCCAAATCAACAGTTTGGTTCATTCTGAGAAAAAAAAATGAAAGAACTAGTGAGCTCAGCAACATAAAAAGGCCTGGACGCCCACGCAAGACAACAGTGGTGGATGATTGGAGGATTCCCTCCACGGTAAAAAAAAAAAAAATACTTTCACAACAACCAGCCAAGAGAAGAACACTCTCCAGGAGGTATGCGTGTCTCTGTTAAAGTCTACAATCAAGAGAAGACTTCATGAGAACAAAATACAGAGGGTTCACCACAAGGTACAAACAAGGCCAGATTAGACTTTGCCAAAAAACATCTAAAAAAACCAGACCACTTGTAAGTATGGAGAAGACCGCTCCAAAGTATGGAGAAGGCTTGGAACAGCTCATAGTCCAACATCATCTGTGAAACATGGTGGAGCAGCATGATGGCATGAGCATGCATGGCTTTCAGTGGCACTGGGTTACTGGTGTTTATTGATGATGAGACAGATGCAGTCGGATGAATTCTGAAGTGTATATACTCTCTGCCCAGATCCAGCCAAATGCAGCAAAGTTGAGTTGAGTTTTTCAAAAAGTGGAATATTCTGCAATGGCCAAGTCAATAACCTGATCTCAAGCCGATTGAGCATGCATTTCACTTGCTGAAGACAAAACTAACAGCAGAAAGACACACAAACAAACAACAACTGAAGTCAGTTTCAGTAAAGGCCTGGCAAAGTCATCAGTCATTGGTGATGTCCATGAGTTCCAGGCTTAAGACAGTCATTGCCTTCAAACGATTCTCAACAAAATATTAAAAATGAACATTTTATTTATGATTATATTTATTTCCCCAATTACATTTGAGACCCTGAAAATAGGGGGGACCGTGTATAAAAATGGTTGTAATTCCTAAGCATTTTATGTTATAATTTTGTTCAACCCCTTGAATTACAGCTTAAAGTCTGCACTTCAATTTCAACTTGTTTCATTTTAATTCTATTCTGGTGGCAAAGTGAGCCAAAATTATGAAAATTGTGTCAGTGTCCAAATATATACAGACCTAACTGTATGAATACATACTGAAAACTGAGGCTATCATATAAACATAAATCATTTCAATACTTATTGTGTGAAAATTACTTATAAAAACTTCTCAAAAATATGCAGAAATAAAAATATATTTATTAATTATAAAGAATACTGTAAAACAAAAATGGAAATGACAGTTGCTCATGATATTTAAAATAAACTGAGCTTTATTTTCACAACAATTTGGACATTGTTAGTGACAAATTAAATTAACTGGTAAGAATGTGAAAAGTATTTTAAGAGCCTTTCTAAATGTCCACAAAGACAAAAAATGTCCAGAGTTGAAGAAACAACCAACAATCTAGAATCTAATATGTTTATATGAGAAAAACCACAAACATAAATACCTGCATATCAAGCAGAAGAACACCATTTATTTCAAAAAATGTCTTCATAAATAATTTATATCTGATATACTTAAAACTCCCATGATTTCAAAATAAACTTTGTGACTGAAACCACAAATGAAGGAAATAGACAGAAACACCATAACTGATATATTTCAATCATAAACCTGAATAGGGTAGTCATCCAATTAGTAGTTTCCAATATAATAATATTCATGAGGAGTAGATTCAAATAAAATAACATTCAGTGAACTACCTGCACATACAATTGTCATATCTGCTATAATAGTGAATAATTTCTAGCAGGTTTTATTGCTTTACAATGGACACACACACACACGTGAACATGGCCTATATCAACAGCTACAGTGAGTATACTGCTCTTTTATAATCTCCCTTAATAATTGATATCATGTTAATATAAGGATATTAAAATTGTTCTGTAATGTTAAAAATATGAAATAAATACCATATGAGTAATGGAATCAATCCAATAGCCCCTGCACTGCATCTTCCCCCAGTGTTTCATACTACACATCATTGGTTTAGCAAAAAAAAAAACAAAAAAAAAACAATACAAAGTCTTGCATTTAAAACAAGAAAAAGCGCAAAGCTGCTACAACGCTCAGAAATTAAAAATAACCACATAAGATAGTAGTTTTTAATAACCAATTATTAGACCCTCTACCAATAAAATCAAAGAATGAGAAATTTTAAAATGAAAAGTATAACATCCAGAAAAATACAATAAATTCACAATAAATATTCAAGTATGCATCTCTCGTATGAAGTGAATGTTGTCAGCTTGTAAGTGCTGCAACAAAAAACAAGCAACCATTTTATAACATTATTCAGGTGGAGTATAACACAAGACAAAATGAAAGCAGAAAATTAGTTTTGAATTAAATTCATTTTCTGTACCTCTGACCTTTTGAATGGAATATCAACTAGAGCTGGAATTAGGCTAGAAAGGGATACCTGGTCACCACCAGTGCTACCATCAGAAGAAAAATGTGCCTAATTCATGTGTCAAAATCATACAGACCATAATTACCAAGCTTTACTCGATTACATTCATTCAGGCCTAGTGGACAAAAACCACAATTGCACAATTAACTACTGTATTCGTGCAAATTATTGTGTAATAATTGTTTAATCTAGAAGCTTGTCAAGATAAACGTGTAATATGAACCCAAATGTACTTGTGGATCATTACAGTTACCTGAAAACACAGTAAAGTAAATCTGATCTAAAACCAAAAATCACAGTGGTGTATTTGTGCACCTAACAGATAGCAAGTTATTTTATTAGAACTGCATGTTTAGAGGCACTTCAGAAAATTGGTGATTTGCTACTAGATTTTGGGGTTGATCTGAATCACATAGAAAAGTTAAAAAGGTAATTTAACAAACCAAGAGCTTGTGTGTCAGTGTTGTACAACCTTCATTAAAATCTGGGCAAAAATAATTCATCCATCCCTTTTTAGTGAATTACATCTTTACATCAGTGAACTTAATTTATAACATTTTATCTTTTGCAAGCATCTTTTAAGGTAATATTATTGCAATATCGTTTTCAAATATGAAACTTGCATTAAGTATTATTATTAACATTGGTTTAATAGCTCCTCAAAAAACATGACTTGATGTTGAAAAAGTTCAAAACTTGTAAATTGTAAAAGGCACACAAACATTAATAATGAAGAAATAAAAAAATAAAAGTGATCAAATCGCAGTAATAGTAGTCAAACGCTCAGCAGAGGCATTAGCAGTGCTTGGTGAGGTATGCGTAATTATGTGCATGATAGCGAAAGTTATTGTAAACTATGTCTGTGTTTGTGTGTGTATGTGTACTTCAGCAGTGTCTTTTACCCATGCCAGAGGTCATGACTCACCTCAAGAGCCATCAACCCTCAGTGCCATAAAACCAGACAGTCAATCTCCACCCACTCACGTCCCTACTCGCATGAAAACCGCTCACGTGATCCAGACCTAGGGGAGTGGACTGGGCCGAGGTCTCAACAAATAAGGGTTACCCTGGAGACAACCAAGCCTCACAATAAACTATTCCCTGTAATCCTATTTCAGCAGTAAATAAGAACCTGCCCCAGCATGTGCAGTCAAAACGGAAAAAAGACTATGTTTTTGACACTGATATGTTCAACTACAACTGTATTCATTCTATATGAATAGATATGTGTCAGATTATTCTCAGTTGTTATGAAGAACCTGAAAAAGTTTGATCCTGTAGAGATACCAAGCTATTTTGGAGAGGATTTTGCTGAAGACAAGGGGTGGGGAGGGGGTTTGTCGGAGGGTGACCTGTGTGTCTCTCTGTCTGTCTGTCTACACATGAGAGCGGGAGGTCAAGTTGAGCCTTAGAGGCTGTCTGCTCCTGAACGGCAGGAACCACAGGATCTTCCAGCGAGTGCCAAACACCTCAGCCAGCGCTTGCTGCCACGACCGGCGCGGTCCACTGGGGGCATAGAATAAATTAAAGTATGCATCTTAAGCTGATGCAAAATAATATCACATTTGAAACACGAACAATGCAGAGAACCTAAGACCTTTAGGAGAGACCCAGTCTAGTTGTCACACATTTTACTTCAGTGAACAGGTTTTAAAATAAATTTAAAAAAAGGTTCATTTTTTAAAATCAAAATATATTCTGTATAGAGACACACACTAAACTTCTTGGCTTTAAAAAAATTTATTGTGGAAAGCTACTGCACTAGATGAAAGACAGTTTATTTAACAAAAGTTGACCTATTATGTCCAATAGCGGGGCGTGTTTATTACGAATCCTGCTATTAAACAGCCTAATAGAGATTTTCCAGTTAAATTTGCAACTATTTTTAAGTACAAAACAATTGAGAAAAAATATCAAACCACTTTTTTTAGCCATAAATGTTAATTTCGAATGTTTTGGACCCGGTGTTTGACATCTGTACTACCATTCAAAAGTCTGAAGCCTCACCAAGGTGGCATTTATTTGATCAAAAATTAACAAAGTAGTAATATTGTGAAATATTATTACAATTTAAAATGACAATTTTCGTTCACTTCGTGTTTCATTTTCATTTTAATATATGTTAAAATGTAATACATTCCTGTGATGGCAAAGCTCAATTTTGATGAATTGTCAAGAAACATTGATCAATTTTAAAAACAGTTGTGCTGTTTACAACTTTTGTGGAAACTGCAACATTTTAATTCTTTGATGAACAGAAAGTTCAAAAGAACAGCATTTATTTGAAATGTCTTTACTGTTAGAAAAAATTTAATGCAATTAAATACAAATAATTTATTAAAATAAATAAATAAATAATAAAACTAGTAACATCTTACAGACACCAAACTTTTGAACAGTGCACAAAACCAGTGATGGACAGATAAACACACATTTGTGTGATTGGACTTTTGTCTCAAAACCTCTTATTCAAGCTGTGACAACTAGCCCCAGTCTCCAAGTCTACATGTAATGATTGCGTAGAGGGCATTACATTATTATTACATGGCTCAAATGATGCTGTAAGTTTCGATACTTACATGTCTTCCAGTAAGTGTGACATCTTCTCTATAGTAGTTGTGTCCTGTTGTTGAAAACAATGAAAGATATTGCTTTGTATCACCACTGAACTTCGAACATGTCATTTCTTATAAATTTAAGAGACAATACAGCGACAACTCATGAAATGATTTATGACAGCAAGCCAGTGGATTCAAGGGGGTGAATTGGATCCGTTTTTGAACTTTCCCACGCTGGGAGTGAAAAGTGCTACAGCATACACTGAGACAAAAGAGAGACAGTGAAGCCGACAGCAGCAACACTCCCTTGGTGCCCTCCTCACCTTGCCAAGTTGGCACAGGGGCAAAAGGGCATCTGCCTGTGGACAATGGGACCGCGTGCATAGGGATGCTAAAATCCCCCCTGCTTGCCAGGTGAAGAGACGCGGCAAAGAGAAAAAAACTGAATATGTAAATAAGGTAGGATTAACAGAGGCGAGACTGAAGGGCCTGTTTGTGTGAAAAATGGTGGACGTGTGACTGACAGTGGCTTTCTAGAACAATATGTGCTTTGTGTGTGATACACAAGACAAATACATAAAAAAAGACTATTCCCGAAGCCGTAAGACATTACGTAAGAAGTCTGACTTGAACTGCTGAAGTCAATGACTGAAGTCAGATTCACATTGTGAACCGCTAGAGGACACACTCTTGGCCTGGAGCAGCCAGTGTCATGCCAATTCAACCTGGCAGCAGTTCAGGCTGAACTGATCTGGGCTCAGAGAGCATGCGTGAGGAAAAGATATTTGCAGGGATCAATGGTTAAGTCTGCTTCCTCACTTGCTATGACTGGCACGAGGCTATGCGCTAACCACCCTGTCAGACACTAAATCTTCTAAGACATCACAACGCAGGATAGCAGGGTGAAGGTGTAGCTTGTGTGTTAAAGCACCAGGACTTTCCTGGCCTTTGGATAAGGAGATGGCTTAAAGGCAGGACAGGACACAAGATAAGACAGCTTAACATGGACTTTTAGCAACACGAGATTAGCGTTGTCAAAGGAAGTCTCCTGCAGGAATGGGTTAGTGTCAAAGGTCATCTAAAAGAATGGCTGGACACAGCTTGTGTAATATTTAATGAAAAAACTATTACGTTTTTCAGTTGGTGGAATTACACAAATGAGCCTCTGTAGGAAGACACATTTGTCCACAGCGTTTGGAATGAGGTAAAGTGAACCGAAGCAAGTTGTATTTCATTTAACGGTTGGACATTTGTACTGAGAAGATGGAAGACCCTCGTATTCAAAGGGCAGAGGACAGGATGTGAAGTGAGACGTGTTCTTTGACACACTTCCACAGCATATGGTGGTTGCGTGGGGGTCAAGTGAACATGACTGGGAACCAGAGAATAAGATTAAGGGGAGGTGTATTCTTTTTAAAGGGCTGTACTTTTTACTGAATTTAACTAGGTCACTACTAATCCTCTTTGCCCTGGCTATCACATGAAGTCATCAGTTAAAGGATCAGAGTTAAACATGATTATCCCGCCCCCAAATCATAGCCATGTTTCAGGCCTAATCAACAGAGGAAGGATGGAGGACATAACAGAAGTAGAACAGAATGAAGGACTGCATTTGTTATTTTAGCCAAACAGGCCAGTGTGGTTGCGATGGCCACCAGTTTGGTTTTTCCACGGCTTTGACCTTAACATTAAAGGAATAGTTCACCCAAAAATGCTATAATCAATTATTCACCCTAACATTGCTCCATTCCCTTAATAATTCTTAGTAACACTTTATGGTGAGTAGTTAAAGTACTTAAGAATCATTTGCAAACTATTCATTTGCAGTTAATTCATATTCTAAAAATTGTAATCTTTACATCGTTAATACATTAATAGTCTAGTTAAAATAAAACAGGATAGTTCCTAATTCATTGGCACTTTAATTTACAAATTATTTTTACTAATGATTTACTGATTATGGACGCATTTAAATGTGATCTCATCAGCATTTGTATGTATTTTATGTAACATACATTTACTTACATTTGCAGAGACACAAAAACACAATATTTACATACTGACGTAACTGTCACTGTACATTTTCATTTATTAAAAAGTGTTTATGTTTAAGGGATAGGGTGGTTCATAAAAACATTAAGTCATTACTTGTAAAGAAAAAGTAATGTTTGTGTGTAAAATGACTTGATAAACACTATGCTAAATTAATGTATTTCTAACGTTTTAGGAATGCAATTAATTTCTAATAAAGGTAGGTTATTGCCTTTCATTTAGTATTTTAATTTAGTGTTTCTTTAACACTGTTAGCACTGTTAACACTTGATAATAAAACATTTAAATCTTTACATATGAGCCAACTGAGCAATAATAATGTGTTAACTATTTTGACAATGAACGAAGAACTCACTTTTTGTCCATAACATAAACGTATCAATGTACAGACAACAGTTTATAAACTGTGAATTAACTATAAACTAATAGTTTGCAAATGATTGTGTTTTGATACTGTATAATTATGAAGTGTTACCAAGTCGGTTACCCCAAAACGCCATTGATCAAAGCACATACATAAAACCCATAGAAACTCAACCATACTTGCTTGACAGGTCAGAGCAAATCTCATTGGTTCTTGTGTGTCAATC
Organism: Tor tambroides; assembly: GCA_021397915.2. NCBI lineage: Eukaryota > Metazoa > Chordata > Actinopteri > Cypriniformes > Cyprinidae > Tor > Tor tambroides. Next base: position 52,838 of record JAFVLL020013109.1, on the reverse strand, counting down.
AATCATGTTTGAACTTTCGTTTACCATTTTCGATCTGCTTTATTTATGAACTCTGATCAATGTTTATATGTAAATAAAGCTTAAATATGTAATAAAACAACTTAAATCAAAACTGTAAAATAAATAAATATAAAATAATCATGTCTTTTCAGAACACCTGGATTTAAAACTGCCATATTTATATGGATTATGTTTACTATGTTTTCATTTTTGAAGTGTCAAAGCTTTGGTTGTTTAAACTTTTAATGGAGGGACAGAAATCTCTCAGGTTTCATTAAAATATCCTCACATCATATTTCGAAGATGAATAAAAATCTTATAGAATTTCATTTTGGGGTGAACTAACCCTTCAAAGGTATTGCATGCACACAGTTCCACAAAAAGGCCAATTTACTAATTACTTGGCAACCTAAATAAACTGTACAATAGATAGATTATTCTCTGAATGTCACATTATGTGTGATGGAACAACCACCTCCCTTAAAAATGGAGGACAAAGTCATGAAAGCATCATGAAAGGAACATCATAACTAGATTTGCATTTCTTGAAGGAAAAACAAGTGCCTGCATGGCTACCTGAAATTTTTAGGTAGGTTTAGGTTTTAGACTGATTCTGTGTAAATAAAATGTAGCACCAGAGCTGTATCATATATTGTTGTCATGACCCACAACATGCAGCTCTTGTTTCCTGTCCCCTGTGCATGGAATACCTGCACTGCAGTGTAAATGGCTATATTATATCCCAGAGGGCCACCTTCCTGCAAAGGTTAACTCCAACCTGCTGCAAAAACCAACCTGTTAGTAATTCTAAAGACCTTGATTACCTGTGTATAGATGTGTTTAATAAGGATTGGAGATATACTCTGCAGGAAAGTAGGTCTCCCAAGAGCAGAACTGGACAGCAGTGTTAGAAATGGTTAAAAATGTGTAAGAAAGAAAAGCCTATTGCAATTCAGTATGTGAGTAATTACCAAAATGATGCAATCTTTGCTTGAATAGCGAACATTTTATCAATGCATCAAACCTTAATTTTCTTAAACTGTTTTAAAAAAAAAAACACTTAAGATTGTAATTATCTACAAAAAGCATTAAAGGAGTCTGAGTAGATTTTGAGTTTGACTAGAGAAGAAAATCCACACAAAAAGACGAATCTCACCATAGCAAGTACAAGTAATCTCTATGACCAAATCAGTTAAACCTAAGATGACAAGCTCATTTATTTACTCAGTTAAAGAAAAAAGCAAAGCTTACTGCAAGGATTCCATTGACTTGTGTGTAGAAAAGGCTGCTCATTCCACCAAACATGATCAGCCCCATGAAACAGGACCCACGTAGAAGAGCCAACTCATGACGTACCGCAGAGTCCGCCTAAAAAGACATGTTACACATGTGCTATAAATTAGACTATTTCAAGACAAATCATTATGCAATGCATGCACAAAGAGGATTTTTGCACTGCAGGCAGTTATGGGAAGCGATGTGACATATTTAGCTTGTTTCCTTTCCTGCTGAAGGCTTTTCTGTGTCTATTACACTGAACGCATAGAAACACACACATATACACAAAATCCACAATATTTAGCTTCTTGTGGGAAAGCTTTTCCAGGAGATAACGTCACTATCTCTCCCATACAGCCGTTTCTGTGCCCATCTCTCGCTTCTCAGCTGCGTCTGTTTACTCACACACAATGCTCCACAGAATAAACAAAAACAGGAAATTGAGCGTTATGGGCTTTTATTTGCAGGCGGTCTGCTGTTGCCATGATGGCTCAGCTGTTCAGCTGCATTCAAGTTGGAATGATGCTCCTTTGAATTTAAATGCTCTGACAGAAAATACACCACTATATTCCTGATTTTCTAGACATGCAACAAAACAAGTCCCACAACTTCACCTGCCATTAGTTTTTAAAATAGCCACTCTAAAATTTTCACTCTGAAATTTATCAGGGATGATCAATTGTTCTTAATAAAAATGTATAATTTCATTTGATTTGATCAAAACGGTTAAATCGCATTATCACTCACTACCTCAATGCCACCAGTCCTCAACCTACAACTCTAAAATATAAGATTAAAGATTAAAAACTTTAACTTAGGAAAATCAGAAATATAAATATTCATCCTTAAACACTAACATAAAAACAAATACTAGGGATGCTCCGATTGATCGGCCGGAGATCGGTATCGGCCGATAATCACATTTTATGACTCGATCGGTACTCATACATTTGGCCGATCTCACGTACCGATCGCATTTGATGACGTCAACGCGTGACGACGTATATGATGCGTGGGGACATATGCCGGTATGGAAATACTATGACGTTTCGAGAAACAATGAAAAATTCGCTATATGTCGTGCATGTTTTGCATGATGATATGATGAATGGATGGTTCATTTTTAACAGCTGATCTGCGCATCACTGCACGCGTCTGCGGAGCGCAGGCTTTACGGCTCCACGGGCACCGAAGCTGATCGCGGCCGCTCTACCAACACAATATCTTCTTTGGCCATATTAGCCTACTCAATAGCATTAACAGAGGCTTTACTCCTTTTAAACTTTATCTGGAACGTCACCGTTTCTGTCACTGCAACTTCCCTATCAGGCAAACACACACACACAAATGAAATCGTCTGCCTAATGAAAAAATGTATTTTAAAAAAATGTAATTAATATTGCATTGTTTATGATTTATTTTATCCACCCGCAAATAATCAGAATGCATTTTTTATTACCCGACCCGCAGATTATCCGCAGCGCCCGTGATCAAACTACTCCGTTTTGTTCTTTCAGTACTTTAAATGTTTCAATTTCTTTTTTCCTCTTCAGTCTTATATTGGACAGTATTAAACCTTATGAGTTACATCAGACTTCTCCATATTGGAGTTTAAATGTTTCTGTTTATTTTGTCCTCTCTCTAACATTGGATAGGCTAATCAAAACGTTCTCATCTTGAGCAGAAAAGAAAGATAAGTTTCAAAGTTTAAATTCCAACCTAGCCATCTAACAACAGTTATATATATATATAAATGTTCTTACCCTACAGATTAATAATGCTAAATGTAGATCAGAAACATCTTGTTACATCTGGTTTGAGTCGTAGGTTATAGATAAATAGATAGTAAGAAAAATAACTATATTTGCAGCATTGTTTTATTTCTGCTGTATTTTAGTGAAAGTAATCTATAATTTTGCCTCTCACCGTGTTTCTGTCGTCGTTAAAATAACCACGGCAGCTCTTGAACTTGGCGCCGGCGCGCGTCCGGAGAGAGACAGAAAGCGCACGGAGCTGAAAGGGCTTGAATAAAGCGTGTTTAGCTTTAGATAAAAATACAAGGATATAGCGCTGAAAGATATTTACCATGAACGACCCTGAGCGCTCGTTATGTGATCCGCTCCGCTGTTTTGATGCGCTGCTCACTTAAAATGGTGCTGCTTTTACGGCTCGCGGTCCGGATGGATGCCGGATGCACTTAGAAGTATTTAAGGATAAAAGACTCGAGTTGCTTTTAAAATATTCACAAGTCATTTTCCTCGAGTCGAGTAAAGTCTGGAGTCATTTCAGGTCAAGTCAAGTCTGAAGGCTATAAAAGTGCGACTCGAGTCCGAGTCACTAACTCGAGTGCCCATCTCTGCCTCGTGGTGCATCAGACACATTTTGTTTGCATTTATTTTTGTCTTATATTAAGTATCCTAATATACATAATGTTATGCATAAACACCATTTTAAAGGAATATTAAAATGTTCACTGTATATGGAATCATTTTTGTGATTATTTATATAACATTATTACATATGTTATATAAAGCTTGAAGCATTAGAATCGGCATCGGTATCGGCCGATCACCATGACAAGAAATCGGTACACGGTATCGGCTGCAAAAATCCTGATCGGAGCATCCCTAAAAAAAATACACTGCGTTTTGACAGCAAGAAGACAGTTTGGCAGCTGTCTCTGCTTTCAGTCAATCCTGACTTTACCCTGAAAGTCTTATTTCCATATTTCATCTGCTTTTAGTTCTTAAAGGTCACACAGATTCCTGTTATATTTATATTTCTCTGTCTTGTGTAACAACTATGTACATTCCAAGCATTTCCAATCAATTTTTTATCAGTCTGTAAAATATTGCATAGCAAATTACAGCTATAAATCATGCAATAAAACAGAAAAGGGCCAAACTTTGGGAATTTGCTGTTGGCAGGTGTGTTTTGGATAAAGTGATATGGCATCAGACCAGTATAACTGATCAGTGCATGCAAATACAACTTGTATTAAGTTTCGCTCATTCAAAGTAACAGCTTATTCAGTACTTAACAGTAATGCTGATGCCACCTGCAGGTCCCTAATCTCAGTTAAGTGGTGCAAATCCAATGTTAATCATCTGCTTCCATTGAGAAGATTCTACTAAACCACAGAATAATAAAATTGGCTAAATGAAAAAAAGCATACTACCATATAATGTCTGTATAACAATATACATCTAACAAAATGTTATGCGTATTGTACTGTATCCCACAATGCAATGCACCTGACTTAACTATCCATATCAAATGTGATGAATGAACTTGAAATCATATCAATCTTGAATGTCTTTTGATACTAACTGTACTAATAACCATTCAAATAAGTAGTAAATATGTAAAATGTAACTGAAAAGTATAGTGCTATTACTATCACTATGCCATAATACATAAAACATTTAAAAAAAAGCTTGTTCATGGGTTTTACCACATCATGGCCATTATGTACTGCATTTGTCTAAAGCAATGTGTGCACTGAAGTTGAGGTCCACCCACATGACTCTAATGGAACAAGTGTACTTTAAAACCACTGATCTATAATAGTCATTATATATAGAGAGAGAGAGAGATCAGTGTTTAAAAGTATTAAAAAAAAAAAAAAAAACCTGTGATTTAAAACTATAAATGTTAAAGTGACTTTAAGCACTTTGGCAGTATAAATGGAGGTGTGTAAATGAAAGACCGTCTTACCCGGTCCACCGAGGACAGGGGCTGGAAGTAGTAGTACTGGCAGAAGTCCAACACCAGAGTGTAGAGACTCAGAACCTGAGTGTAAAAACACAGCTGCAAAAAGAGCCAGTGGTTATCCTCCCCAACACAGTTATTTATCCTGCATAGACAGAGAGGAAAGAGACAGAGACATTTTGCAGGTATTTTTAATAAAGTATAATAAGAATTGCAAATGAAAAACATTACTTTAATACCTAAACTAACATGAATGTGAAAAAGATCTATTATAAAACCTAGTGAACACCATGCTACAACCCTGCTCTAAAGCAGCATCCTAAACAACAACAACAACAAAACTCAAATGACTATTTAAGCACTTTAAATAGGTAGGAACTCCACAAGGCACAGGAAAATTGACTTGATTTGACAACTGATTTTAATAACAGTTTGATATTAACATGTTGTAAACAAAACATACAAATATACAACTACATCACTTTTCTAAACATCCATGTTTCACTATGCACATGGAAATTTGGATGATTCTTGAGATGACCGCAAGCATCAATGCAAAGTCAATTAAATTTTTTTTTTTAATGTTATAGATTTATGTAGCAAACGAAAATTGTTCTAATGACCAAAAATATTTTGAGACAAAGGGTTATGCTTTTTAATGATTTTCTGTTTTGTTCAAGGTTATTAAATCAAAAGTTTTAACAATAAGAATATGTAAAAGTATGGTATTCTGGGTGAAATGAACCCCTACTGTTGGAGCTTAAGGCACAATGATTAATGTAATATATATATATATACTCAATACTACAATATGTATGTGTGTGTGTGTGTGTGTGTATATATATATATATATATATATATAAAATTGATGGAGCAACACATTTTGTTGTAAAATAAAAATAAATCTTAAAACTTTTTTTTTTTAATCATATAAATGAGGAGTGGGGGTTGTATTTTCTAAATAGGGCATTTGCCCCATGCTGTTGAACCTTTTACCTCGATTATCACATTAATTATTGTCCTTTTAGCCCCAACAGTAGGGGGGCTTTTCATCCCGAACATCATACTTTTACATATTATTCAGTTATTAAAAATGTTTGATTTAATTATCTTGACAAAAGCAATCATACAGCTATAAACTGTATTTTTGTCTCTGTATGATATTCATGCTATACTTTTGCACTTTAAAGTATAGTTCACCCAAAAAATTCCACAGTATTTTTTCTATACTATGGAAGTCAACGGGGACCAGCAACTGTTTGGTTACCCATAATCTTCAAAACATCTTCTTTTGTATTCAGCAGGAATTCATATTTGTTTAAAACAACTTGAGGGTAAGTAAAAGATGACAGAATTGCCATTTTTGGGTGAACTATCCCTTTAAGACAGATCACGCCACAGGAAGAAGCACCAGAATAAAGAACATGAGAGAAGAGAAAAAGGGCAGAGAGGGCCAAAAGAGAGAGCAGGATGAACTGTTAGTAAAACGAATACAGAAAATGATACGGCCACGTTTTTTTTCCTCCTCTTCCCTCTGCCATTACAGGCGATGACAAGGAGTCACGATTTGCTGAGTCCAGACAGACAGCAGCCTTCTTCAGCTGTACTGTAGGGCTGGACTTAACACAGGCTTCTCTGGTCACTTGATATCGCCTCTCCCTCTGTTTTACCTCTCTACAGAGACTTCATTAAACTTCCTCTATACAAAACCCACCAGGAATGTAAAGCTGTCTGGGGTACAGGGTCTTTTAAGGTTATACTGTGAACTTGGGTCAACAGGCCAGATTTCAGTTTGGATCCTAAACCACTGTAAAAATCTCAACAGGTCTCACACAGAGATAACAAGCATCAGAGCACCAGAAATAAAATTAACTCTTTTTTTTTGGTCACCGTTAATAATTAAGTTAGTTGTGTTTTCACATGCACAAAATACATGAATAACATATAGATACAGAACATTTTTTAAAGACTGCTGTGCTCAAACAAAATCTTGTAGTAGTGTGTTGACTTTATTTCTTGTTAAAGTTTTACCAGGGACAGTGGTGGTCCATGCGACGGACACAGTGGCCACAGCGGCTGCAGTGGTGTGACCTCTTTGGCCTCATCATGTTGCATTTATTGCACAGTTCCCAGTTGTCTCTCTCTGAAATGACAAGAAAATGACAAAAAAAAAAAAAAAAAAATCATTTTCATTGCTGCTACAGAAATGCTACAAAAAGTGTAACTGTAACCAAAAAAAAAGGTCTTTGCTGCCATCTAGTGGTATTCAGAGAAAAAAATATTTTGATATTCAGAAACTATTCTAGTCTCATAAGTTCAGGACAAGTGACTGTATAAAATTGATTATCCATGTGACCAGTGACACGCCTTAAAGTTGAAAACTGCTAAAATAATTAAATATTACTAGTTTTAAGCAGGTTTCCTAAATATTGTTTTTCTACTATTGGGTGATAAAATAGCAAGTCCCGGGGCAGATGGGATGCTCCATTATACAAAGTATTTGCACTTTTTAGGAAAACCAACTTATGAAAAGGTTACTTACAGCTGTCTCTACAAACAAATTGTGCCAATGTGTGCTGCATAATGTTCACAAATTACTATCAACAGATGATGTTACTTTCCTCATTTTCAATCTCTTATTTTGACAGATAAATGTTGTATTTCCCTGCTTTAGAAAGGGATTTTAAATAGATATTTTGATAGGAATTTAAGTCTGTTAAATTCACAAGTGTACCAAACAAGTGTACAAGTGTTCACATGTGTACCAAACTACACTGTCCATTGGATCACTTGTATATTACTATAACATTCTAAAAATTGTCTAACATACTAAGCGAAAGTATTAAAGAGTTACTCCACCACTAGTGGAGTGAAAATAAAATGAAAATTTTGTCATTAATCACTTACCCCCATGTCGTTCCAAACCAGTAAAGGCTTTGTTCGTCTTCGGAACACAATTTAAGATATTTTAGATGAAAACCGGGAGGCTTGTGACTGTCCCATTGACTGCCAAGTAAATAACACTGTCAAGGCCCAGAAAAGTATGAAAGACAATGTCAAAATAGTCCATCTGCCATCAATGGTTCAATCTGAATTTTATGAAGCGATGAGAATGCTTTTTGTAAGCAAAGAAAACAAAAATAACGACTTTATTCAACACTTCGTCTCCTACGTGTTACCGTAGCGCCATTTTGGAGAGTATCCACTGAACGCAAACTGCGTACGCTGTTCTGTGTCAGCCGCACCACACAGAACAGCGTATGCAGTTTGCGTTCAGTGGATACTCTCCAAAATTGTTGAATAAAGTCATTATTTTTGTTTTCTTTGCGTACAAAAAGTATTCTCGTCGCTTCATGAAATTCAGATTGAACCATTGATGGCAGACGGACTATTTTGACAATGTCTTTCATACTTTTCTGGGCCTTGACAGTGTTATTTACTTGGCAGTCAATGGGACAGTCACAAGCCTCCTGGTTTTAATCTAAAATATCTTAAATTGTGTTCTGAAGACGAACAAAGCTTTCATATGGGTTTGGAACGACATGGGCGTAAGTGATTAATGACAAAATGTTCATTTTGGGGTGCAGTACTGAACCCTGAGGTATACTGCCCTCATCTGGTTAGTTAGTGGAACTTCAAGTTTAATCACACATTAAATCACACACAAAAGCAAAAACATTTACATAAACTTAACTCATCCTTAGAATCTACCTGTATGTATAAACACTTTAAAGATATATTCGTAGTGAAAAAGGTCAAGAATATATGTAATGACTTTTATGATAATAAGTAATGGCACATTGTTTTATATTTGTTTCTCATTTTGTGTCTGTGGGGCACTTTTAGTGTTTTGCAATTTAGCCAGATGATGAAGGCAAATCAATATTTTATTTGTTATAATTATTAGATTATTGCATCCAGATTAAATTCCAAAGCACACAGTTTTAGCAAGGCCACATAATAATAAATCCTTTAACAAGTGCGAACAAAATTATTTACTATATTAAATAAGGGGGATGAGAATAGTTTAGACACAAACTGTGGATTATTAACATATAGGAACTGTTACACTGCGCTAAAACAAACAACAAAAAAAAAAAAACAGAACATATGGGTGAGCGTTAGGTTTCATACCTGCGAGTGGAATTTTGGGGTCCTGAGCAAGTTTTCCGGGGTCGGCGGTGGAAGCCCTGAATAATGCTGAGACGCACAGAAGTGATGCTAGATAGTAAACTTGAGAAAAAGAAGGAGAGAAATTTCACATTTATCACAAAAGTCACTATAACTAGAAATGAAATGATGTCAAACAGACATGGGGAGAGCAATTACATTGCTATTTAACACAAGTTCCTGAAAATTAAATTTAAAGCTTGTGCAATTAATTCATGCATAGCCCCTTAATGTACATGTACACTGTTACAAAGGATTTATATTTCAAATAAGTGCTTTCTATTCAAAGGATCCTTAAAAATGCATCATGGTTTCCACTAAAATTAAGCAGAACAACCGTTTTCCCAAAAACAAAGGAAACTCCTTTTCATTTGCTTGCTTTCTTGCTCACTCATAAGTCACTACCTGGTGTGGCTCATTTAATAGTATTTATAGCAAAGTATTAATAGCAAAGTGATGTAGAGTATGAGGTAATACAAACAAAGTAACAAAGTAAAGTAAACTAAGGAGATGCAATAAAAAAATAAAAACAAATTCATATTTACCAAGTGGACAGAGTGAAGGCATCTTGGCTCTTACAACTCTTGGTTGAATCACCAATAATCACCTTGGAAACTGGGCTTCTCTCTCACATTCACTCATTTTGGGATATTGTGTGTGTGTGTGTATATATATATATATATATATATATATATATATATATATATATAATACTTTATATATGAATTGCACTTGTCCTTTTTCTTAAATCTATCTGCATATTAAATTGTGCTTAGTCTTTTCTGTTTAGCATTTATTTACTAACTTGTCAACTTTGCCATTTATATAGAACCAAAGCCTAAAGGGGTAGACATACTACATTTTTCATACCACTGATTTCCCTTGAATGTGGGAAACAGGAAACGCAAGCTCATGCAGATTTTTCTGCATTCCAAAGGACAAGTCTGGTAAACTCTGACCTGCAAATTCATATCACGTGAAGATGTGTGACCAATAGAAGATTGGTGTGTCACAGCGTGGCCTCTTAACTGAATTAAAACAATGCAAACTTTAAATCGGCAGAATTGAGGTAAAGTGGAATAGATTGTTAATTTTTACATTTCAGATGTATTTTAAGCTAAATTATGTTTTTTTAAAACGACTGCATACAACCACTGCAGTGTCCAAAAAAAATTTGCATGCTCAAAGTCTAGTGTGACCGCAGCCTAAACGTTTAACACTATTCTTTTGTTGTCTAGCATTTCCTTCATAAATGCAAATCTAGTTACTCTTATGCTCACAGTGTCAGGTTTGTAATTAGTTCTGAACTGTTGACGTGTAGTGGTAAAAAAACCTGTTGTACGTAAACCTGTCTTGCTACTTTAATTACTCTCACGGTGAACAAGACATCATTATCTCACTGCTCTGCTCTAATCTAAGAAGAATTCAAGTTTGAACAGACACCTTTGAAGCTTCTCCCCCATGATCTGCACAAACCTGACTGTAGAACAATTAGATATCAGTAAAACTATTCTCTCCTGAACCTGGAAAAAAACTGATTGCAACACATAATAGAGGCTGGTATAGAACTTACAGACCACAAGTGCAGCAGGTATGTGTCCCTCTGCATAATGTGGCAACAGCACCAGTTTGGGAATCAGGAAGCTGTTATAAAGCCAGACAAACAGCACCATGCTTATGCAGAACCAGCCCATGGGGTCCACCACAAAATGCAATCGTAGCTTCATCCTTTCAGATGGTGTATGTGCCAGGATAACCGAAGCAGCTCCTGGCAACAGACAGAATGCAGAGTTTGGATCAATGGTAGCCAAAAGTACCATTTAATATGGAACATATTGATTTGCTCAAGGCTAAAAAAGGGTATGAAAAATTAACCAGCGTATACAATAATGTCTTCACAAGTACATCAGTTAAACGAAGCAAGTGAACAATGTGTTTCAGAAGACTACACTGAGTTCATGCAGTTCAAGAGATATCAAATAAGAAGATATTCTAAAAACTCACATTTTTATCCTAATATATTTTATAATAAAAAAAAATGGAAGCAAGTTCACAAATGGTCTTAGACATTTGGATCTCATTGTATATGAATATCATGTCAAAAAAATCCAATCAATATGCTCATTACAACAGAGATTGGGGGATTAAAAAATATTGATAATATTAAAAAATACTTAAAATTATAAAGTGGGACACTTTTGATAATTTGTCAGGGGTATAGTTTTAAAATACAGTCCAAATGTTTACATCAATGTTGAATGAACTTACTGCTGATTTTTAGAAATGGATAGATACATTGCTGCATAACGTTAGATGATGCTTAAGTGTCTCAGTATTATAAAATCTTGCATATGAAGGAAGTGTATGGATGAAGCTTTACATGAATCAGTAGTACCTTTTTAACTGTCAGTCCACAGAAAGCATCAGCATCACAGTGGCCCTAGCCATGACAACCTAAAACACACAAAACAAACAAAAAAACTATTTTTATCAGTAGGCCTATGCGTGTCAGATTTGTTCTGTCTGAAGTTTTACAAAAAAAAAAAAAAATCCTGTCTTTATGTGGAAAAACAAACACAACGAGAGTGATCCTGAAATTGTTAAAGAATAAGTTATCTGCAGATTTTTCAGTGAAAAGTGATGAACGAGGTCACATGAGAGACACCTACTGGACTACACTGGCTTTGTTCATGCATACGCCCATGTAATCAAACTGATCTTGCGAAATATTTGAGCAATGCTAAAAGGCACAGAAAGAATAAATGAATAAATAAAAATAAATGATTACATTGTTGTGATTTCTCATCTAAAACGGCACTTCTCTGCAACAGAGATGGACTGACAGTTCTCCTTATGTTGGGAGAACAGCCACAGTTTAAGAACAAATCAGTTCAATTCATAAACAGTCACATCTAATAAAATAATTCATGTAAGCATGTTCTAATTTTAGGGCATTTCTGTTCTCTTTATGTCTACCCGTCATATATTTATTGTAAGTTAACTAGTAAACATGTCCTGGCAGTGGCTCATGATGAGTGAAGCCCAAGAGGATGATAAACAGCCGAATAAAGACCTGGCAAACAAACCCACAACCTGCGAAAAGCAATATGACATCAGATTACCGAAGCATAATAACACTCACTGATTTTCTCACACGGTGGTGTCTCAGTTGGGTGTCGCGGGTTTAGCGTTGGATTCTAAGATTGAAAGATATCAGCTCTTCCTGGACTGTGATTGTACGGAAGCCGCAAAGTACGGAACGCTTTTTGTGGACAGCGCCACTGAACTGTCAAAATGGCTCACGAGTGCAAGTACTCCAGAGTGCAGTTTTTACCATAGACTTATATAGACGCCTTATTCGACCACTCCAGGCGTGTAGATGCGGCCGCCATCTTGGAACGGTAATTTTGACGTTATTCACCATGCTGTAGGTTCGCAGAGAGCCGTACTATGATTGTGGCATCTTTCGAATATTCAGTGATTACTATGGTGAATGACGTGAAGTCAATAAGCTGCAATATGGCGGACGGCTTACGTACAGCGGCCCACAGAAACAGTCGCTAATGAGGCATGTAGTACATCTATGGTTTTTACACCTTACTTACAACTATAAAAGCCCTTATAAAACAGTGGTAACAATAGTTTCCGAAAAATAGCTATTAGAACTGCTAAATAATTTGGTATATTGATAGCTACTACTGCTGTCATGATTGTTTTATGAAGCTTATTCGATACGTTTATTTAAATAATATAACATGAAATTAACATGAAAAAAAATAGATCGTTTTAAACGTATCAAAAATAATCATTTTTATTCTTTATTTTATTTATTATTGGAAATATAAGTTTACCACTAATTACAAACCAATATTTCTTCCCAAACTAGCAGTCTATTCGGAGTTGTAGACGTAGGTTGCATATATTGCAAATCACAAATGTTCTGAAGGACAATTATTTTCTTTCATTGGCCTTTCCTTGAAAATAAAACAGGTTCAAGAGTTTTTATATTTGGAACATGGCTACCAGTAAATAGCCTAATTAGTGCATTAAGTCACATTTTACACTAAATTTTATTTAACGACGTTAAACTGATGAAAGAATACATTTTATTTTATTTATTTATTTATTTTTACCTCAAACCTGTTGATTTTCTAAATGATAGAAAATGTTTGACTAAATATGCAACCCTGTCACCCAATCTTTTGTAATTATAACAGTTTTGCTAAATTCATAATAAAAATGACTAAAGCATTTTAATAATCACCATTTGTCTTCAATATAGCTTCCAAACCTTCTTAGAACAGACTCACTTTGGGACAGTCTCCAGTTAAATGTTGCCAATTGCTTCAGAGATGTTGAAGAAGGAAATATATGCTTCTCACTCTTCCTTCCAAAACTGTCCACAGTGGTTTGATAAAACTCAAGTCAGGTGATTTAGCTGGCGTGGGTAGATTTTTAAGGTCATCTTAGTGCTAATTAAATAAAACACCATCAGTGTTAAATTGATCAGAGTGTATTTTATTTTATAAGATCGCACAATAGTAAATTTGCGTATCATTTTTCTCCATGAGCACAAGATCTTGATCTGTACGTATAATTTGTGAAGACGCTCTTTGGGATAGGTGACTTTTATTTTGAAGTATTTGGAGCAGATATCGCTGAGGACGCGCTCGAGGCGGCTCTGCTCAAGGCATTTGAGATCAGATTCGGCAGACTGACTGACAGCGGGTCAAACGCTACTGGATGTCTGCGAGCAGTTTCACGAGCAGTGGGAGAACAACACTCTCGAAGTACCTCCACAGCATCTCAATAGTGAATCAAATCAAATCAGAGCTTCTGCAAAATAGACAGTCTGCCAGAGGATACACTGAGAAACGTGTGTGAAAAGCAGGAGCATGATGAAGCAGATGAATATGTGGATGGGCTGAATGGATCTTTTTACAAAATATCTCATTATCTAGGCTACTCTCAAAAGAAATGAACAAATCACCTATTAATGGGGCGTGTGTTCTCAATCACATCCGAAAAACCGAAATCATGATTAGATCATCATCATCATCATCAAAAATTTGTTTCGGTCCTCACAGACAACTTTTCACAAAAAATAAAATAAATAAACATAATTACCGAAAAAGGTGTAGGCCGAAGCCTTTGCTTATTATGCCTATACATATTCCCAAAATGTGTAAATTATTCCCAAAATGTACATACATAGGCTAATTCCAAACATACAGAATTGCAAAAATACACATTCCAGCTATTACTTCAATATTTTAAATAGCCTAATACAAATTATTCATATTGAGTCATGTAAATCACCTTGTTTTTATACATTTTCTTAAATTTGCTAAGTAAAATACATCATTTTAATTCTTTATCACAAATATTCCATAGATTTACCCCTTGCAGATATAGGCTACACCTATTTTTTGCATTAGTTCTTGATATTATTTTTTTTAAACATATACATTCTTCTTAGTTTATACTGACTTGCTCTTATTTCGAACAGCTTCTTGATACAATTTGAAAGTAAATTATTATAAACTTTGTACATTATCTGTGCTGTATAAAAATAAACTAAATCAACTAATTTTGAAACATGCAATTTAATAAACAGTTTGTTTGTTGGTTTGTAATATTCAACCCGTTTAATAATTCTTATAGCTTTCTTTTGTAACATATTGAATTTATATTAGTTTTATATGTATGACCCACACCTCCACACAATAAGTAATGTATGGAACTATGTATGGAACAAAGATCTTCCTGTCATCACAACTGTAGACTACAAAAGTTATATTCAGAGTCAGAGCCTTAATATATTTGTGTGTGTGTGTGTGTGTGTGTGTGTGTGTCTATATCTATGTATCTATCTATCTGTCTATCTATCTATCTATACACACACTGCTGCTCAAAAGTTTGGGATCAGTAAGATTTTTAATGTTTTTTAAGGGAGTCTCTTCTGCTCATCAAGGCTGTATTTATTCGATCAAAACTACAAAAAAAAAAAACAGTAATACTGTGAAATCTTATTACAATTTCTAATATTGGTTTCCTATTTTAATATACTTTAAAATAGAATATGGTGATTTATTATGAGTGTTGAAACTGTTGTGCTGCTTCATATTGTTTTTTTGTTTTTCTGTGGAACCTGTGATACTTTTTTCTTTGATTCTTTTTTGAATACAAAGTTAAAAAGAACAGCATTTATTTAAAAAAATAAATTTTGTGTTACAATATACAATGCTATTCAAACATTTGGGGTCAGTCATTTTTTTCTTTTTTTTTTTAAAGAAATTAATACTTTTATTCAGGAGGGATGTGTTAAATGACTAAATGTCATAATAAAGACTTATATTGTCAGAAAAGACAAGGCCAACAATTCACTAAAAATGTTTTTTTTTTTTTTATTTGGTCTTATGAAGTATTCTAATTTGTTGAGATAGTGAATTGGTGGGTTTTTGTTAAATGTGAGCCTAAATCATCACAATTAAAAGAACCAAAGACTTAAACTACTTCAGTCTGCGTGCACTGAATTTATTTAATACACGAGTTTCACAATTTGAGTTGAATTACTGAAATAAATGAACTTTTCCACGACATTCTAATTTATTGAGATGCACCTGTATATATAGAAATTTATCTTGATGCTTCAACTGTTCAGGTTTTATGAACATGCCACCATATTTTTAGTATTTTAACAATGGTGTCTGTGATTAAAGTTTTAGCAATTACAGCTCATTCTTGAGTGTTGGCTTTGTAAAGTTCTCTTTGGTTGGTGTTTGTGGAAACAGGGTCTTCAAGCTGAATATTGATGTTGTGTGTCACTTTGCTGCAGTAGATCTGTGTTGTTTGGATACAGTCCTTTTTAGTGTTTGATGATCATTCACATTTAGATCTCTCACATTTTACTGATGAAGTCTTGCCATGTTTTTTGTATGCACCCATAAACGCACACGTAAATGCAAAGACTGTTGTTGTTCTTAAAACACCAAACAGCTGGGCTGTTAAGGTTACAGGTTTTCCTGCTAAACAGGCTTCCATGATTTGTCCTTTTTGCAAGTTTGATAAGTCAAACTAATAGTCCTACACTTAGCCTACATACAACATAGAGAATATTTACATTTATATATATATATATATATATATATATATATATATAATATAGACAATGAAAACATAAAGAAAGCATAATTGCAATGTTTGGAAAGCATTTATATTGTGCAGTAATTGGCTGGGTATTCTAAGGCTTCGATATCATGAGCTTCAAAGGTTAATCGTTGCAATAATCACCCTTTATCATTGGTTCTCAAAGGGCCAGTGAGGAATTTGTCTGACTTTTTGATAATGTGAAAGTTGGATGGGGACTAACAGTGTGTCTTTGTGGGAAGAGCATACTGAAATGTCAGTTGTAAGTTGAAAATCATGCTTGAAAAAGCTGTCTTTAAAATTTCAAATAAATTAGTGTGAATTTGTGTCATTGGTTCACTGTGGTAGTATTATTTGAGGACATCACTATAACAGATTCTGGGATTGAACACTAACATTCACCAACAATAACATCACCAAAGTATAATGTATTTATATAAACTTCTCACCAATTGGTAACATGTAAACATTTGTTTTGTGGGTAATTCCAACTAAACAGATTAAAATAAATAAAATGTTTAAAATTTGCATGGGTTTTTGAAAAAAAAGTTACTTTAACAGTATTGAATGTTTTATTAGTGGCCATATTTTTACTAAAACATTTTGGCTGACCCATCTTTCAAACTTTTTGGCAGCTCTCACTCCAAAAATACAGAAATGAAAATAAGTCACACAATAACAAACTGGCTACAAACTAAAAAGTTCCATCCAGAAATATTCTTTATTGTAAGCATATTACAATTTCAAAGATCCCTTATATAGCTCATAACATATTTCAATTATTTGCACAAGATGTTATGCATTAGTGACAGTTAAAACTGAAGCATAATTACTTCATACAATCAAGTCAACTGGTTTTTATTACATTGGTATTATTATACTTTGGAAGGAAAGATGGAAATATCAACAAATAAAAAAAAAAGTCACTGCTGTTTTATTTGATGGCTGCATAAATGAGTTGTTTGTGTTTGTGTGTGTGTGTGTACCTGTTTTTATATCCCGGTGGAGACTTAAACCTGAATACACACAGACTCATGGGGACTTGTGTCACGGTGGGGGCCTAAACTGAGGTCCCCACGGGTAAACAAGCTTATAAATCACACAGAATTAAGTTTTTTGAAAATCTAAAAATGCAAAAAGTTTCCTGTAAGGGGTAGGTTTAGGTGTAGGGTTGGTGTAGGGCAATAGAATATACGGTCTGTACAGTAGAAAAACCATTACGCCTATGGAAGTCCCCACAAGGATAGTGAAACAAGTGTGTGTGTGTGTGTGTGTGTGTGTGTGCGCACATGCACGTGTCATTGTGCTTTCTGTTTCTCCCACTGTTCTGGGGTCAGTGTTTTCTGCTCGAATGCATGGATCTCTTTCAGTTCCTCAGCAAGGCAATTATTCACCATCCTAAATAACAAACATAAACACAGATATTTATAAAAACATTACATGAGGTCAGTAAGTCTATTGTTCCCAGCATGCCTGTTCCTCACAGCTTGCCTCCACAGCTCCATCCTCTCTAAAGCCAATACACTGCCACATGACTTGGCCCTATAAAAGACTCAGATCATTCTGCTAAGTCTGCACATCTGCGTCTGTGTCTGAGGCACTCTGAGCCAGCTGGGACTCTCTCAGCTGCAGATGACCTTTTTCACGGCACTCTGCACTGAATCATTGATTCCACCAAACAACATTTTTTCCTATCATCTTCAGGTGTTCCATATTTGACTGAGATGAGACAGCATCCCAATTTTTTCTTAAATGGCAATATCCAATACTGATATGAAAAGCTACCTGCTTATCACATGACAGTAAAAGCACTAAGCGATTAACATAACAAGGGCAACATTTATTTATGTAAATATCAACAAATGTCAATATAAACAAACTGATCTTACATGTACAACTACCAGTATATGTTGTTATATGGAGTTTAACAGATCACAATTATGTCTGTCAACTTGAAAGATAAAAGTCAATGTTTTAGACATTTTTGTTCATTAATAAATTAAAAGGCAGGCATTAACTGTGCACACATGAAACATGTCATTTTCTAAGAGTATAAAACAGAGCAGTGCAATTAGTTTGGAATTATTAATTTTTTAGTTAAAGTTTTTTTAGCTGGTTTTCTTAATGCAGAGTTTCAGTCAAAGAAAACATCGTTTAACACTGTTTTCATTCATGTTAACCTTGATAAAGTGAGGTCCAAAAAAGCACACTGGTGACTGGATTAAAACAAAACTTGAATATCAATAACAGGTTTTCGGATTTTGATTGAAACATACAAAAGTAACAGAACAGCATAAACGAATAAGAAATAAGAGTCTGTACCATCTCTGGTTCACTAATAATATCAGTAATATCTTGTGTATCATTTTCGACTGATCATGTGACTCCTTTTTAAAAGAAGTCAGATGCCCTTCCATTGAAGCACAACACCGGAATATTCTTAAATTATGATAATCAGATTTTAACTTAAAGGTGCAAATAGAAGTGGTTTCAAACTTTTGTATCCCATTATGGAACATAAAAGGAATCGTGTGAAAAAGCAACTCACCTGTGTCTCTGCAACAATGGTTTCCCTTCAAACTGAGGAGACACTACAAGAACTTTAAAACTGGCCGCACATCTATTAGGAGACGTGTCTTCTACATCCTGAAAGAAACACAAGGAACCGAGTGTACGTATTTTCGTGAATTAACGGCTGAAATAGGAAGAGCAACTGCTGTCTGTTTCATTCACACACGTAAAATGTATTATCTCTAACTCATTTTGATTCTAGTTTCATCTGGCTGTGCCTGTTACATACCACGTGTATCGCACCAATCTCCGCAATTAGTTTTTCACGAATCAAATCTGGGGTGACTGACATATTTCCCAGAATAAAGTATAAGATTTGGTGTAGATGACGGTTTTTTATAAACACTGAGATTAGTGATTTTAACATACAGTGGACAGCGTTGTTGTTTTCTAATCATCTAGGAACTACCGGTGTGCCTCAGAAAGGAGGGGCTAGTACTAAAAACACCCAATTGGATTTGGAAATTACAGAGGCCATGCCTCTAGAACGCAGTAATGGCCAATCCCTTTATCGTACGGCTTACCAAACGCATGAAAACTGACCAATAAAAACAAAGAATTTGGGGTCCTTGTTGTTATCGGTGTTCTCTTCATTTGCTTGATCGAAAAAGCCACATAATCTAATGACAGATGATCGAATCAAATTAAATCAATATAGATCGTATTTGTTAATAACTTGGATTATAGCAAACTATTTAACTCATTATTTTATATGCTTACTATTTGACTCCTGCATCGTATATTTGCTCAGGCTATACGCGGGCATACTTAACGGGCTAGTTTGAAACGAATAAGGCACATTATCAAAACAAATGAATGTTTTTATTCAATTCAGTAGAACTTCGAAGATACAGGATCGACGATTTTCATTTTAGTATTTAATAGGATATCATATTTATTGATTTTAAACTACGTAGTTAGATTATAGGATATAGCAATATCGCTTTAGATGAAGGTCTTGAAAGGTGGTGTATAAATGCGTTGAAGGTCTTGATGTTGTTGAATATTGCCAAAGATTGCAGTGATCTCAACAGATGACATATATGAGAAGGATAGAAAAGTCTTCACATCTTACTCGCCCTCCCTCTGCAAAGGTGTTTGAGCTACTGTAGCAAATAGGATGGTGGTAGAGGTGGAGAGTTTCTTTGGCGTGTATATGTTGTACTGTACTAACCCTAAATTCAAGGGTCGAATATATATTGGCTTCACTGTGAACCCAGAGCGCCGTATAGGTCAACACAACGCTGGACGACACCGAGGAGGAGCCAAGAGAACAAGTGGCAGAGGACCATGGTGAGATAGTATTAGCTGAACATTTCATGGTGGTGGTAGACATATTACGATCAGATCTCTAAACAGACACTCTGGTGCACTTTTGTAGTAATTGTTCCTTTTTTTATTTTAAGGGAGATGGTACTTATCATTCATGGATTTCCATCTGATATTGCAGCTCTTCGGGTAAATACACTTTTCTGTTTGTGTTATATCTTGTCTTTCATTTCCCCTTTGTACGGGGAAATTAATTAATTAGCGAGAGTGCAGAAAAAAACTTTACCCAAATACACTTTAAAAAAGAATAATAATGATATTTCTGTCGGGTCGGATTTCGCGGGAAATTGTGTAGATATGTAAACTTGCCCATGCATTTCATTCATATCCAAACACGGAGAAAATAAATAGCTTAGGCTTTGGATATCCGGGGAATTAATGGTTGTATAAAAAAGTTATTTATTTATCCATCCCCCTCTGATAAGTTATCGTGTATTCATGTTTACTGATGCCACTGATGCTTAAAACCACATTCTTCCGTGTAAAGAAGCAGAGCCGAAGCAGGACCAAAACACCTTCTTCTGCATCACACATGCAGTTTTTTGGACCACTAGAGGGCCAAAGTTATATAGTATAGCTTTAATAATAATTTTAACAGTTGTGTCCAAACAGGATGAATTTTGTGTGACCCTGGACCACAAAACCATTTATAAGGGTCACTTCTTTTTTTGAAATAAGCTTTCCATTGATGTATGGTTTGTTAGGATAGGACAATATTTGGCCGAGATACAACTATTTGAAAATCTGGAATCTGAGGGTGCAAAAAAAATAAATAAATAAATAATCAAAATAATGAGAAAATCGCCTTTAAACCTGTCCAAATGAAGTTCTTAGCAATGCATATTACTAATCAAAAATTAAGTTTTGATATATTTACATTAGGAAATGTACAAATATCTTCATGGAACATGATCTTTACTTAATATCCTAATGAAAGTTGATAATTTTGACCCATACAATGTATTTTTGGCTGTTGCTACAAATATAACCGTGCTACTTATGACTGGTTATGTGGTCCAGGGTCACATATTAGAATGATAAAAAGTGAAGATAATGAAAATAACAAATTCAACAGTAAAACATCCAGACTTATTACAATAATTAAAATTGTGAGGTGGAAATATTCAGTTGGTCTTTGTTTTACTTGTCCTCGGTTTGTCTTTCATCCATTAGTTTGAGTGGGCTTGGCAACATCCGCACATCTCTCGTCGACTGTCCCATGTTGCCCGGCGCAGCCGTAAAGAGTCCAGTTTGCAGTTCCACTGGCGTGTAGTGTCAAACATGCTGCGAGTGGCGCCGTGGAGTCGACTTCCTCTCACTGTGCGCTGGCTAAAGCAGGAGTACCGAATGGACTTTGCTCCTGAGCTGCAGCCTCCTCTGCACATTCCACTAACATTTGGCTGTGTTCGTGCTAAGACGAAACCCCAGCAGGAGTGCAAGGAACAAGATGAGAGACAGGTGGAGCGGTGTGTGTTATGTGGGGTGTTTGTTAAGGTTAGTTCCACTCTGCTTTCAAAGTAGTTTAGTGAAACCAGCTCAAGACATTGCAGTAACTGAGCCTCAATTGTTTTGGGGTTTGCTTTTTTTGTGATTTTAGGCTATGGATAGACTATCTTGTTTTCACCCTTCCTGTCAAATGGTTAGTCATCTGATTTGCCTGGCTAAACACTTTCTGAAAGCAGACTCTTCCCACCTACTTCCTGTGGAGGGAAAGTGTCCTGGCTGTCATCACTCTGTGCTGTGGGGGAGTTTGATACGCCATAAAAATGGCTGTTATGGTGATTTGGAAGAAATTTCCTCATCCTCATCTCAGGTTGGCTTTGATATGATTTTCCCCATGTTGTATCATAGTTTATTATGTGTTGCCAATAAATTTCACAGTTTTCATTCATTTAAATCTTAATTTACACCAGATAGTTATTAGAGGATTTTTATATTTCACAAAGATGCCATATATATAGATAGTGGTGCAGCTAAAGCTTTTCTAAAAACTGTAGTTAGAGTCAGAGAAAGGTGCAGCTTTTAGTAAGCCAAGTTAAAGAACTGATGTCTCAGTTATGTTATGAAATAAAATAACTGTTTTTATTCATTTAAACAGAGTCATTGGACAGATGAACTACAGATGTGAAGACAGTGTCATACAGCTGTTTCTGTTTTAAGAAGTATTCATTGGATTGGAGTGTCTGACCTGACAGTATGACCGCTCATTAAGGCCAAGGCATTTTTATATCCTAAGAAATGTAGAATTACCAAGGATATACAGAATAAGATGAGTCTTCAGACATATTTTAAAATAAGATAAAAAATATTTTAATTCCACAGTAGTACATGTTTGAACATTGTGTAAGTTCAGTCAAGACAAGAATAATGACTGGATAGTGTGTTTTTAAAACAACTGTGGTTTTAAATCAATTTAAATGTGATGATTTTGTATCTGAAATTATGTGTGGATATTTATTGAACAATAAATCAGTGTACTTTGTTTTAGTGTTTTTTGTGAAGCATTATTTGTGTCCTATTCCTTGTTGGTGCAATTTGGTTGTAATGTTGACTAACTACTCACAAATTTTCTGTTTGCATGTTTAAACAGGATGGAAACAGATGGCAATTTGAAAGAATCTAGAAACAGTGAGGATGACTATTGCTGCAATGAATACTGGCTGAATTCCTTGAAAACTGTAAACATTGCAGCTCAGTAAGCATTTTCAACATTGCTCTGTTTAATTGAGTGCTTCACCAGTCAATAGAGTGAGTTTGAGGTGGGACTTTATGTGCAAACAATGTGGGATGTTTGAGAACAGTCATTATAGCAGTTCTCAGTCATTGTCATTTTTGCAAAACTGTTCAGTGCCACGGGTTGGACAAATTATACACTGCAGCACAGAAGCTACACTGGTTGTGCCCACTATTTAGATTATGTAAAAGACAATTAATACAAATCACATGATTAAATATGATGGAATATTAGAATCATGTTGTTAAACTAAATGTGTAATATAAAATATTGTTTAAATTCACAGTAATTCATAGATATACCAAAAAATGTATAAAACTGATCATTCAATTTTGATACATATGTTGAACGAACAGCTGTTATATAGATGTATGTGGATATATATATACATATACATACATATATAAAATATACACATATATTGCTCCTGGCTCTGAACAGCTCATCACTAAATCTGTCCTCACTGAGGATCTGGAGGTCCATTAACCGTGATTACGGGCTGAAAGAGAGTACAAACAGACTGAGTTGTCATATCCTCCAAAACAGCATTTTATAGCATGAGCTACAGCTTGCATTACAGTTTACATGGGATCTTACCACATTAGACACTGGAGAGCAGCACTGAATGACCTTGCAGCAGTATGCAGCTAAAGTGGCAGAAAGGGCAATCTGGACTGCCATCACAAGCTTTTGTAATCCCAGGTAATTTCCTATGCCAATCTGTGGGCAAAACATCAAAAAGCAATATTTGACTTGTCAGTTGTTCTCACCTTGATATGTTTTTATCTTTTAATATCTTGATTGAATCAGTAAATGTGGATTAAGAAAAACACTGTTCAGATCTTACAATTTTGTCACTTTATTCACTTTGTCAAATTGCCTTTATTTATACAGTATTGTACTTTATAGCGATAAACAGGAAAATGGTTCATTGTTGCAAACAGAACTCAATTCTGCCCCCCCATCCCCCCAAAAAAACAAACAAAACAATAGTAAACAGTCATTATTCGGTTGAAATCAGTTCATTGTTATATTGGCATATCAGAATTGTTATGGTAAACGTGTTTCTGACTTACGTTTAAATTTTTGCATGTTGTCTTTTGGGAGGACTCTACTTCATGCATCCAACAGTGATATATGGCAGGGAAAATAATTAAGTGCGTGAGTATGGAGATCACAGAGGCCATACAGGCCACCACTTGCATTCCTAAACAAGCCTTTAGCTGAAACAAAAACACACAAAGTTACAGGCTGTTTGGTGACCAAAAGTCATTTCTCCTTATTAAATTATAGTAGTTTTAAATGCACAAAAATGAAATAAATGCCTTATGACTACTACATGTGTCTTGAAAACTTACAGTTGGGAGGTGAAGGTTCTGTGCAGCTATTGCCAGACTTCCTGCAATAATGATCTATAAAAGGGGAAGATCAAGACATATTACACGCAGTACCTTCAGAAATAATTTTGATTTCAGCCCTCTACGTTTCTCACTTATTGGACATATTAAGATTTCAGAATGGATCTATTGACTGACTGATCTGCTATGTTTGACATGATTTAGAAAAGCACGTCTCTATGTGATTGTGGTGTAGTTTGTAGACTATGTTTAGCTTTTTGCTTGTAGCGATTCTATGTAGCCTTCAAAATGTATAAAATGTGTGTTCATTTTCGAAGATTGTCATGAAGAAGAAAATGTATAAGAATCATAAACTTTGTTGGTCACAGAGCTTATTTTCTGCATGCATCCAAAAGACAATGTAAAAATTCTAATGGGTTTTATGAGGGAGATAGGGTGATGCTAAATTCTGGGTTATCCTACAGTAATACATCATCTCTGCAGCACTCTATCTACAGGGCTTGACAATCAGGATTGATCAATGGCCAGGGGCCCTTGTGAAAGACAGTTGATGTCTACAGATATAAACAAATACAAACAAAATTCAGGAATGAGTGCAATCGAAAGGTGAAGTGCCTTACATTGAGCCGATTAATCCCACCTAAATTAAAGTTTTTAAATGTACTTTTATTTTGCAATAATTTCACAAATACAACTGATGTCTCTAGGAAATATTTTATTATATAGCAATTAAGCATTACAGTCTAATTGAGAGCTATCAATTTTAACATTTATTAGACTTAAAAAATAACTAATATTTTCAGTGAACTTGTGTGAACGCGCTCAGGACAGTTGGACATTGCAGTGGATCTGAGGTAAAAAAAATATATAAATACTGTTCAGTTTCTTGCACAGACTGATTGTTTCATGTCTTAAGACCTCAATGTATCGTCAAGAGTCGCAGGGTTTAATTTGATTTTGTCAGTGTATGTTTTTTTTGACTCTCACTTTTTTGACTATCCCTTTAACACGCTAATTTTGACAGCACTAGTTTTTATATATGTCGGCGCCAATAGCCTTGCGGGCAGCACACTGACATACAGTGCCATTGTGCTATGGGCATCCCGAGTTCAAATTGCAACTTGAGGGCCTTTCCCGATCCCACCCCCTATCTCTCGGAAGAGATATTTTTAGGTCGGGTACAATCTGCGATCTCTGACCCAGTTCATTTGCTCGCTTCCATGGCTGCAGTACTATGCATTTTCTGCCAACTGGCAACCCGGGGTGTAGAAATGCTACTGGGTAAGTTGGCAGTGGGCAGAATAACACAGTGCAAAACAAAAAGAGACATTCCAACATGGAATGCACATTTCAAAGCACTTGCAACTTGCATGTGTATTGTGTATTATGGTATTTTTATGGTTTAGTACGGTCAAAAAATTACATACAGCACCTTAATGTTAATCAAACAACTTTTGTAACTTTAATAAGGATTAACCTACATTTAATTTATACATTGAAGACTATGCGTTGTTATTTAACATTTTATTTTATTTATTTATTTTTTTTGAGCGAAATTGAATACATAGCTTGACAGCAACATCTTGACATAGTGACTTATACATAAGCTGAGATCAGTCACAGACATGTAAACATACACAAGGGAGATAGAAAGAGAGAAAGAAAGAGAAAAGAAAGACAATTATTACAGACAAACAGGGGAGAAAAAAAACAAAAACAAAAGCACAGGCTGTAAATGTATGGATGTTGTAGTTTAAACAGGTACAGAGATAAGTTAAATCCATAGTTTCATCAGTTGTAATAGTAATTTTTATTATTGTCCATTCGATTTCTATGTGTTATTTGGTGAAAAAAGGGATTATAGATATAACTGCACTAAGGATTAAATAGACATCAATAAAATTTACAAAGATAATAATATTGTAATATAATATTATACAGCAGAAAGAGCAATAGGTGTGATCATCAATATAATGAGTATTCAAGCATATCCTATTAAAGCGGAGTTGGACTTTTTGGTTGAGTGATTTCAGAACAGTGTGCCATGTACAAATTCTCATGTAGGAAAAGTTTATTGTCATAATCAATATATACTGTAGATGAAAACAAAACAAGGATCCAATAATGCTACTGACAGATGATAGCCTACTTTTAAAGTTGTAGGACAGAAATGGAGTCCAATTATTATTAATAATAATAATAGTAGTGGGTATAAGGGTGGAAGCAGTGGTAGCAGCAGTGATTAATAATAATGATCATAATAATAATAATAATAATGATAGTAAGAAATGGACTAGTTAGTAAAATTATTGTAGATAACCTCATACCCCTCTACGTCCTGCAGCCACTCCGTCCCCGCCGGTGAGCGCAATCAACAGATCCATCGGCACAGCCCCCAACCCCGCCTATGATCCACCTTGTCCCTCCTCCCCACCAACAATAAGACCCGACTCCTGTACCAGTGAATACAGTTTTGTAATCACTTTTATCTTCTTCCCCAAAGGGGAACTGAGCCACCACGACAGGCACCTCCAGACCAGGCTTCCCCTAATCTGGGTGTGACCTGATGGATGTCTGTTCATTATTAGTATTTGTATGTATATATTCCAGGTGTTCATGTGTTTGCATCAGTTGAGCCCTTTTTATTATTTGATTTCTGTACCTTATAACTAGACGGGCACTGTTTATCTCTTTGTTATTTGTTGTATTTATTTGTGATGGATTTGTGCTTACTTGACTTTAGTAATGTTTGAGCTTTATACATTTATATTTAATGATTTAGCAGATACTTTTATCCGAAGCAACTTACAAATGAGGACAATAGAAGCAATCAATTGCTGTGACTAGTGCCGGTAGGTTTTATGCACAGAAATAGAATAGAGAGTGCTTTTTTAATAAATAAAAAGAAAAGTATATAGAATAGAATAGAATAGAATAGAATAGAATAGAGAGTGCTGATGTTTTGAGGGTCAAGTTTTTTATAATAAATAAATAGAAAACAAGTATGAGTTTTAATAGTCGTTATATATTATATTATACTTTTAAATTAGTTAGGCTAATAGTTTTTATTGCGGTATTGCAATTGGAATTGAGAATTGTGTAATTTCACTGGAATCTAAAACTTTGCTGTCAAAAACCTATCCATTAGAATGCAAAGTTAAAGGGGTCAAATACAATGAAAAAAATAACTTATTTGTTTGTTTGTGGGGGGCCATGCAGTGAAAAAATCTGGCAGGCAAGTAAAAATGTGAACCACTCTGTTTTTGCAGTAGCTCTATAGCATAACTGTTGAAGAGTAATTTGCTGGAGAAGTGGATTTACTTATTGTAGAGTTAATGAAAGTTATCATGAGCATTGTAATGTTTGAGGCAAAAGTCATAACAAATGTCAGTAGACCGGTAAGTTTTTGAAACAAACGGTTCATTAACGGATTTGTACGATTTTATGTTCGCACTGTGAAAATACAAACGGAACACAGAAGACAAGAAGTGCAGAGCTGAAAAGGGGCGGAGCTACATAAGGTCTATAGCTGACCAACAGGCATTTCAAAGATGGCTGCCAAATGTATGCGCATCTTGGAGTTTTCATCTTGTGTTTTTATACGATATTCCAAAATTTGCATAAAAATAGGTGGATGGAAACACAGCCACAAAATAACATATTAAACAAAATCTTATTGTTAAATGTGAAGTGTAGGCCTACTTACGATCATCGAGGCGGTGCCACCTGTGACCATGGCCACATCTGTATACATGGTCATGCCATTCACATAGAACACCACAACCATAAATGTGAAAAAGACAGCGAACGCAATTTGCGTTACCTGTAATAAACCACAAAACCCTTACACTAATTAACCATGGTTTTACTGCATTAACCACCCCTGTTGGGAAAAAAAGAAGAAGAAAAAAAGAAACCATCACAGAATTTGCAATGCTTTTATTGGTTATAATGGGAATAGTATTGGTTTTAATGGAAACTGTAATGGTCCCTGTGGGTCTGTACTGGTAATTTGTTGCCTTCTATTTGTAGCTTGTTAAAACCTCTAAATCCTAATGGAACATGTCCGAAAACACACTACAGGAAACCATTTTTAAACGATTTTAATGGCTGATGGTTTGTAATGTCTGTAATGGTATGAAACCATTAGAATTTCTGTGATGGTTTCTATTTATTTATTTTTCAGAAGGGACAGTTCTTTTAGCCTATGGCATTTGTAACCACAAATGTACAGTTGTTTTTACTAATACATGATATTTGTAATTAAACCATTGTAATTAAAAATATATACACTGCTGTTCAAAAGTTTGGGATCAGTAAGTTTTTTTGTGTTTTTTTATGCTCTCTTAGGCAGCATTTATCTGATCAAAAATACAGAAAAAAACAGTAATACTGTAAAATATTATTACAATTTAAAATAACTATTTTCTATTTTAATATACTTTAAAATATAATTTCTTCCTCTGATGCTATGCTGATATTTGATCAGCCATTACTCCAGCCATTTCTCCAGTCTTCAGCGTCACATGATCATTCAGAAATCATTCTAATATGCTGATTTATTATCAATGTTGGAAACATTTCTACAGCTTAATATTTTTTGGAACCTGTGATACCTTTTTCAGGATTCTTTGATGAATAAAAGGTAAAAAAAACAAAAACAGAATTTATTCAAAATACAAATAATATCTAACAATATAAGATTCTATTCTTGCATTTTTTTTTTTTTTCAGTTTAATACATCCTTGGTAAATGAAAATATTAATTTCTTTAAAAAAAAAAACTGACCCCAAACTTTTGAACAGTAGTGAATATATTGTTACAAAAGATTTCTAATTTATTTTATAAGAATAAATGCTGTTCTTTTTTAACTTTGTATTCATCAAAGATCTTGAATAAAGTATCACAGGTTCCAAAAATATTATTTAATATTAAGCAGCACAACATTTTTTTTTCCCAATAAATCAGCATATAAGAATGATTTCTGAAGAATTATGGGACACTGAAGATTGGAATAATGATGCTGAAAATTCAGCTTTGCATCACAGGAATAAAATACATTTTAAAATATATTCACATACAAAATAGCTATTTTATTTCACAATATCACATTTTTTTCTGTATTTTTGACCAAATAAATGCAGCCTTGATTAGCATAAGAAACCTCATTAAAAATATTAAAAATCTTACTGATCCAGCAGTGTATATAATCAATTTAAAAAAAAAAAAAACAACAACAAACAAAAAAAATTAGTTATTCTGTAGTGAATAGTGGCCATTTTTCACATCCAGGTTGTAAGCAAAACAAACAAACAAACAAATCTGTCAGCTGTGAAGTGATATAGGTTCACGCACCCCTAGTATTTTGGGTTCAGCCTCCAGGTATTTGAGTTTTTGATTGGGGTTTTTCTGAAAGCGAATGTGCAGAACCTCTCCGGGATTCCGATCTTCTCCAGATTCGATCTGCGTTTCGTCTGTCGACGACAGTTTCATGACTAAAGCGACTGTAACACTTACGTTTAAAAAAAAAATCGTAAAATAAAGCTGACATTCAGTTCGACTCAGATCAACAGTAGCTATAAGTAAATATAGCCTATTCCTAACAAAACGAAGCGGGGGGGAAAACTCGAAGTATTATAAAAAATAAACTCACCTTCCATTTTTCTGATCCCCTAATAAGGTTAATTGTTACGAAATACTTTGAATGTTTAACAATCCTTTTAGGCTTGTTTTCTCCACTTTTCTGTTTCGGAGTGATTTGGTCCCGCCCCGTTATGAAATCCAGTTCAACATCTGAAAAGAGTTAGTCAGCTGACAGCAGCCCTGATACTGAAGAAAATACCGAAAAAACATTAATAGAGCAGCACTGCTGGCCCTTTCAATAGTATCGATATATCTCGGCCCTTTTGATGTCATAAGGCATATTTGAAAATTCAGCATTAAATAAAAACAATATCCACAGACTCCTTTCGTCTGTCTTATCTTCTCTCAGTTATGTAGTCTAATGAGACAACACTAGTGTGCAGTCTGATGTCATTTAACATACTTTGTCCTCAATCAAATGAGTTACATCAAGAAAAACAACAGTACTTCAACTGACTTTTAATTTTGCCCATATTCATCATCTCATTATCTTTGGCAAACATATTATAATTAATTATAAATATCCAAGAAGATTATGACTGTACATTGAAATCTCAGAGACAAATGACTTGAACACTGTCACTTATAAAGTTGTTTACTTTTTACAGAAATAAGCTAGCAAATAATCTATATTTTTAACTTGAAATATTTTGAGATGTTTAAAACGAAATAAACAGCAGGCTGTTCTACAAACAATAACTTACTTGTGTGTGTGTGTGTTTTAACATTTAATAACCATTTAAAAATGATCAAAAAACATTGTTTTGAGAGGTAGTTTTTATTTTATTCCAAAGAGCATCACAAGGCATTCACACATACAGCCATTCACACAAACACCTTCAATAAATGTTTGAAACACAAATGTCCATTTATCTTCATCATATATAAATTATAAAAATAGAAACTTAGAATACAA
>JAFVLL020013109.1:6618-21879 GCA_021397915.2 Tor tambroides | reverse complement strand
CATATTTATCTTGCGTTAGCATGAAGCTGCAGTTTCACAATACATGAATTACACTTGCAAAAAAAGTAAAATGCTGCAAATCTTTTTTTTCTTGCGCTTGAATCTTGATTTGCACCTTTACAAAACTTTTCTTGCGCATGCAAATTTAATTTACGTTTGCAATCTTATGTACACTTGCACAAATCTTACCCTACACATGCAAATATTTTAGTCATTAAATTACCTCCATATTCCACTCTGCTTTCAAAGTAGTTTTGAGAAACCAGCTCAAGACATTGCAGGAATAACTGAGCCTTTTGGGTTTTGCTTTTTTGTGATTTCAGTATATGGATAGACTATCTTGTTTCCACCCTTCATGTCAGATGGTTAGTCATCTGATTTGCCTGGCTAAACACTTTCTGAAAGCAGACCCTTCCCACCTACTACCTGTGGAGGGAAAGTGCCCTAGCTGTCATCACTTGGTCCTGTGGGGGAGTTTGATTCGTCATAAAAATGGCTGTTATGGTGATTTGGAAGAAATTACTTCATCCTCATCTCAGGTCGGTTTTGATATGATTTTTCCTATGTTCTATCATAATGTATTAATATATGTTGCCATTAAATTCCACAAGAATTGAGAGTCATGAGAGTCAGAGAAAGGTGCTGTTTTAGTGAGACAAGTTAAAGAACTGATGTCTCAGTTATTTTATTAAATAGCAAAATAACTGTTTTTATTCATTTAAACAGAGTCATTGGACAGATGAACTACAGTTGTGAAGACAATGTCATACAGCTGTTTCTGTATTCACTGGATTGGAGTGTCTGCCTTGACAGACTGACCGCTCATTAAGGCCAAGGTGTCTTTACATCCTAAGAAATGTAGAGTTATCAAAGATATAGAGAATAAGATGATATATTTTTAAAATAAGATATAAAATATTTTAATTCAGCAGTAATACATGTTTGAACATCATGTGTAAGCTCAGTCACAACAAGTATAAAGATTGGATAGTGTGTGTTTTGAAAACAACTGTGGTTTTAAATGTAAATGTGGTTATTTTGCATCTGAAATCAAGTGTGGATATTTATTGAACAATAAATCAATGTACTTTGTTTTAGTGAAGCATTATTTTCCCCTTATTCCTTGTTGGTGCAATTTGGTTGTAATGTTGACTTATTACTCACAATTTTTCTATTTGCATGTTTAAGCAGGATGGAAAAAGATGGCCATTAGAAAGAATCTATAAACAGTGAGGAAGACTATTGCTCCAATGAATACTGGCAGGATTCTTTGAAAAGTGTAAACATTGCAGCTCAGTAGCATTTTCAACATTGCTCCATTTAATTGAGTGGTTTGACAGTCAGTAGAGTGAGTTTGAGGTGGAACTTTATGTGCAAACAATGTGGGATGTTTGAAAACAGACTTTATAGCAGTTCTTAGTCATTGTCATTTTTGCAAAACTGTTCAGTGCCACGGGTTGGACAGGAATTACACACTGCAGCACAGAAGGCTACACTGGTTGTGCCCACAATCTAGATTATGTAAAAAAGTTGATGCAAATCACATGATCAAACATGATGGAATATTAGAAACATGTTAAACTAAATCTGTAATATAAAATACTGAGTTTAAATTCACAGTAAATCATAGATATACCTAAAAATGTATAAAACTGATTCTATTCTGATACACCTGTCGAATGAACAGCTGTTATATAGATGTATGTGGATATATATTGTTCCTGGCTCTGAACAGATCATCACTGAAACCATCCTCACTGAGGATCTGGAGGTCTGTTGACCGTGATTACTGGCTGAAAGAGAGTATAAACAGTGAGCTGTTGTCTTACCCTACAAAACAGTATTTTATAACATGAATATTACAGTTTGCATGGGTTCTTACCACACTAGACACTGGAGAGCAGCACTGAATGACCTTGCAGCAGTATGCAGCTAAAGTTGCAGAAAGGGCGATCTGGACTGCCATCACAAGCTTTTGTAATCCTAGGTAATTTCCAAAGCCAATCTGTGTGTAAAACAAAAACAAAAAGATGGCAATATTTGATAAGAGTAAGTTGTTCTCACCATGACATGTTTTTAACTTTGAATATCTTGAATGAATCAGTAAGTGTGGATTAAGAGAAATAATGTTCAGATCTTACAATTTTGTTACAGTATTCACTAATGTCAAGTCAAATCAACTTTATTCATACAGTATTGTGCTTTATACAATACGGGTTGTTCCAAAGCAGCTTTACAGTGATTAACAGGAAAATAATGAGTCAGTGTTGAAAAACAGAACTCAATTCTGCTTTAAAAAACAACAGTAAACAGTAATTATTCAGTTGAAATCAATTCATTGTTGAACCAGAAATTAACTTTGCCAACCAGCCATGGTCTCCCCTACCTAGAATACCACATCAGAATTGTTAGAGTAAACATGTTTATGACTTACGTTTAAATTTTCGCACGTTGTCTTTTGGGAGGACTCTACTTCGTGCACCCAACAATGATATATGACAAGAACAACACTGAAATGCAGGAATATGGAGATCACAGAGGCTGTACAGGCCACCACTTGCATTGCTAAACAAGCTTTTAGCTGAAACAAAAACACAAAGTTACAGGCTGCCCCTAAAACAAGGGAATACTGCATGTTTGGTGTTTATTAGAATCAGAATCAGAATGAACTTTATTGGCCAAGTATGTTTACACATACGAGGAATTTGTTGTAGTGACAGAAGCTCCACAGTGCAACAGAAAGACAGCAACAGGACAGGACAGATAATAAAAGAATAATATATAAATATCCAAATAGGCAATGTACAAAACAGCAAAAACACAATATATAATATAGACAATTATGTATGTACAGGTCAAGTATGTACAAATTTGAAATGAGAAATAAAATAAGTGAGTGTGGTGAATGGATAATGTATAATAGTTGTGTGTTCCGTTTGTTGGTCGAAAGTGTTCATGAGATGGATTGCCTGAGGGAAGAAACTGTTTCTGTGTTTGGTCGTTCTGGTGCTCAAGAGCTCTGTAGCGTCGACCAGATGGTAACAGTTCAAAGAGGGAGTGTGCTGGATGTGAGGGGTCCAGAGTGATTTTACCAGCCCTTTTGCTCACTCTGGATAAGTACAGTTCTTGGAGACTGGGGAGGGTTGTACCAATGATTCGCTCAGCAGTCCGGACTACCCTCCGTAGTCTTCTGAGGTCAGATTTGGTAGCTGAGCTGAACCAGACAGTTATGAAGTGCAGAGGACAGATTAAATGATGGCGGAGTAGAACTGATTCAGCAACTCCTGTGGCAGGTTGAACTTCCTCAGCTGGCGAAGGAAGTACAACTTCTGCTGGGCCTTTTTAACTCAATGTGATTGTCCCACTTCAGGTCCTGAGAAATTGTGGTGCCCAGAAATCTGAATGACTCCACTGCAGTCACAGAGCTGTTCATGATGGTGAGTGGGGGGAGAGCAGGGGAGTTTCTCCTGAAGTCCACGGTCATCTCCACTGTTTTGAGCGTGTTGAGCTCCAGGTTGTTAAGACTGCACCAGACAGCCAACTCCTTAACCTCCTGTCTG
The DNA here is from genome assembly GCA_021397915.2 of Tor tambroides. Taxonomy (NCBI): domain Eukaryota; kingdom Metazoa; phylum Chordata; class Actinopteri; order Cypriniformes; family Cyprinidae; genus Tor; species Tor tambroides. Next base: position 18,319 of record JAFVLL020013109.1, on the reverse strand, counting down.
TAAGCAGACTCGTCACCGTCCTGGGTGAGGCTGATCAGTGTGGTGTCGTCTGCAAACTTAAGGAGCTTGACAGAGGGGTCTTTAGATGTGCAGTCGTTGGTGTACAGGGAGAAGAGCAGTGGGGACAGAACGCAGCCCTGAGGAGCTCCAGTGCTGATGGTGCGGGTGCTGGATGAGAATTTTCCCAGCCTCACTAGCTGCTGCCTATCTGTCAGGAAGCTGGTGATCCACTGACAGACAGAGGTGGGGACGGACAGCTGCGTCAGTATATTCTGAAGGGTATACGGGATGATGGTGTTAAAAGCGGAGCTGAAGTCTACGAACAGGATCCTCACATAAGCCCCTGGTCTGTCCAGATGCTGCAGGATGAAGTGCAGTCCCATATTGACTGCATCATCCACAGACCTGTTTGATCTGTAGGCAAACTGCAGGGGGTCCAGAGGAGGCCTTCAGATAAGCCAAAACCAGTCTTTCAAATAATTTCATGGCCACAGACCTTAGAGCCACAGGTCTGTAGTCATTAACTCCAGTACTTTGGGTTTCTATGGGACGGGGATGATGGTGGAGCGTTTGAAGTGTGAGGGAACTTCGCACAGCTCCATTGATATTTTGAATATCTGTGTGAAGATGGGGGCCAGCTGGTCAGCACAGATTTTTAGGCAGTCTGGTGACACTCCGTCCGGGCCTGGTGCTTTCCTTCTTTTGTTCTTTCTGAAGACGTGGCGCACGTCATCTTCACTGATCTGAATTGCAGGTGTGGGGGAGAGGGGGGTTGCTGGAGGTGTGAATGGTTGTGTGGAGAGGTGGTCAGGGCGGGTGTGGGTTGTTTTTTCAAACCTACAGTAAAAGTCATTCAAATCGTCTGCCATTTGTTGATTCTCCAGAGTGCTGGGGGATGGTGTCTTGTAACTTATTATTACTTTATAATAGTTTTAAATGTATAAAAATGAAATAAATTCTTTATGACTAATATACATGTGTCTTGCAAAGGGTTAAGATCTGAAAACTTACAGTTGGGAGGTGAAGATTCTGTGCAGCTATTGCCAGACTTCCTGCAATAATGATCTATGAAAGGGGAAGATCAAGACATTATATGCAGTACCTTTAGAAATAATTTAGATTTCAGCCCTCTGCTTTTCTCACTTATTGCAGATTTTAAGATTTCAGAATGGATCTATTGATTGACTGATCTGTTGTATTTGACATAATTTGGAAAATCACGTCTCTATAATATCCCATGGTTCAGCAAAACAATGTCCAGGGTAGTCTTAAAGGACCCCACAAAACAACATTGTATAAATGCATAGATCAGTACATAATAATACGTACATATTACATTTTTGCAGCAAATTGTGTTGTTTCCTGACTGTTTTAATATTTTGCTGAAGAACCTGCGTATATTATGTTGCTGAGGCATGTTATCCCATGAGGTCAATGTGTGTTTAGTTTATTTTCAGGGCAATAAAAGTGGAAATGTTCAATAGTTTTATTGCAGCTAACACCACGTCTACCCTGGGTGCGTGCACTAGAGCGACATTACACGATGGCTGTTTATCAACCACATCTTGCATTCAGATCCGTGAATTTTGACATTAAAAGTGAAAAGTCCATTTGTCCTAAGCACGTGTAGTATCCTAATGCACATGTCAAAAACAGAATGAGACAATCATGTACTGTTGGTGAGTTGACACGCATCGATTATAATAGGTTCTATTTGCTTATATAACACGTCTGGTGTCTGTGGTTAACACAAGCTCAAAATGTTTCATGTTTTATTCATCACACAGAACAGAGTGATGCTAAAGCATCATCACTGCAGCACTCTACAGGGCTTGCCAATCGGGAATGCCCAGTGGCCTGGTGCCAATGTGAAAGACAGTTGACATCTACAGATCTACACAAATACACACAAAATTCAGGAACGAGAGCAACTGACAATGAAAGGCCAAGAGCCTTACAGTGCAAGTTGATGAGCTGATGTATCCATGTTTTAATATGTTATGTTTATATATGGATACCAATGCTTTTTAGGTCAGGTACAATCTGCGATTTCTGACCCAGTTCGTTTGCTCACTTCTGTGGCTGCAGTACAATGCGATTTCTACCAACTGGCAATCCGGGATGTGGAAAGACATCTGGGTAAATTGGCAGTGGGCGGAATCACAGTGCAAAACAAAAACAGACATTCCAACATGGAATTCACATTTCAAAGTAGAATAACTGGGTGTAGCACTGTTTTTCAGAGAAACAAGTGTGTGAACTTAGCATGTTTCCTAACTACAAACATATTATGGTATTTTTATGCTTTAAAAAAATTTTCATACAGCACATTAATGTTAATCAAACAACAAAACATTTGTAACTTTAATAAGGATTAATCCATATATACAGTGAAGACTATGCAGTGTTATTTAACATTTTATTATTTAACCTCCCAAGACCCGGAAAAAAGTTTTAGGAAAAAAAAAAAAATTTTTTTCATGTCACTACATTGTTTAGAGCATTAAAAAAAATGTAAACTTTTTTTTTTTTTAATGATAATTCATTTATATGTTATGCTATGTCCTTGGTAGAGAACATCAGAACTCGATTTAAAAAATAAATAAATAAAAAGACATGAATGAACATGCATAGACAAAAACAATTGATTTTTTAAAATCACCAATACATTTTTAGTTTTCAGGATTTTTTTTCTCTTCCCTTTTATCAACTGCTAAATCTAATATTGTATCGTTTCCAAACCCATGTGTTCAAGAGAATAAAATTGTCACTTAAAGCTTATTATTATTATTATTACTTGCTGGGAAACTTGCACAAAGTACCAATAATAAAAATGAAAGCTGCTGCAACCATGAAGCCTGTGGCTGTTTTTCCTACATAATAAATGACTTGCACCTCAGAGTGCATAGACATAACGCAATGACAAACGCTGTCATGTTATCTTGATCTTGCATTTGAGTGCCTGATGTTTGAGAATGCAATCATGAGACAGTTATGGAAGGTGATTATACCAAATCATTCTGATGACATACTTTGACTGAGACATTTAAAAATTATTACAAATAACATTTGAGATGGTGCACTCATATTACTTATGAATGGGAGAAAATGCAATGATGATGATGATGATGCATTTATATAGCGCTTTATTGTGTATTGCCGTACACCCAAAGTGCTTTACAATCATGTGGGATGCAAAATGCAATAAGGCGGAATAGTCCCGTCTTCTAAATAATAGAGTCAATCACTAATTGGCACAGTCATCGCGTCACTGCAGCAGCTGTTAGAAGCTATAGAAACAGTGAGTTTTGTGCATTGGCTGGTTTAGCTTTAAAAATAAGTTAAAAAAAAAAAAAAAAAAAAAAGGCTAGCATACAAAAATATGAAACGGTTTGGTGACAGCTTTGGAGAATTTGATGCTTCCCCATTCATTCAAATAGAGATAGGACCTGTATTTACATGACTATATAGACCTTATAGGCCAGAAAAACAAACGCACTGCCATCTTTAGAATTCTGTCTTTTGAACTTCCATTTTTGCAGTAACTCTATAGCATAACTGTTCAGTGTTTCCCACACATAGACTTCACCTGGGCGGGCCGCCCAGGTATATTAACGGCCGCCCAAGTATATTTGGTGAAACATTTCTGTTTTTATTACTATTATTATCTCTTACACTTGTTTTATCCGCCCGAGATAATGAAACCATCCGCGATCGATTTACTAGTGGAAAATCTCACCTCGCCCTACGTGTGTACTGCTCGTTCTGTGAGCTCAAGAACGACACTCCCACAGGCAACCTCCAGTGTTTCCCATACGTTGATTTATTTGTGGCGGGCCGCAACAATATCCACCGCCCGCTGCCATCAGCTCCCGCGTCTCACACACACGAGCGCGACTTTAGCACAGTATTTAGCGGTTTTTTCCCCATAACGGTTACTGACAAACCTAGCGACTTTTTTTTTGTTGAAAAAAAACTTAGCTATAGTTCAGTTGGAAGATGTCGCAACTACTGCCCCGCGAGCGTGCCGGCGCAGTGTCGCTTCTCTCGGCGTCTGTTCTGAGCAGTGGGCGGCAGAGAAGCAGCGCATTCAGTTGGCCCTAACGCAGCAAAATCGTCAATAAACCATTTACAAAACAGCGTTTCCAAGCACCTGTCACTTACTGACTGTTTGGACTTTTAAATATGAACATAATTCGTCTGTTAATATGCGCATAGTTTGTTACTCAGACGCAGGCAGTGCGCTGTATATAGCCAAAACCACCGCATATAGTCACTTTTTAGTGTAAATTAGATGTATATTGATTTTATCAGACGATGTCGCGATTATAAATCAGGATTTAAGGAGTATAGTGAGAGTGATTCCTGGTTAACGTAGTAATGGGTCGTATTTACCATTTATACTTGTTTTATGCATGACAACAGAAAATATAATGTGAACAGCTTTATTGGGCATTTCGTTGTATTACAGTATGTGATATTTCATAGAGTAGAACAGATCTGAAGTGCCAAAACTCGTCTGAACGCAAACTTGATGCAATGACGTCATAAATATGCAAATTAATATGTGACGTCACCTGCCGCCACAAGTCTCACAAAATCCTGTGGGAAACACTGCTGTTCAAGAGTAATTAAAAAAAAAGGGACTTTGGTGCTGTATTAATTTAGTTATTCAATCACATGATCTGTTGATGCAAAGTCATGTGACTTTTTTGATGCACATTGAAGAATTTTAGTAAAAGTGATTCCATTGTAGTTTATGTGCGTTTTCCAGTCAGATAAAATAAAATATTTGACTCAATTGAACATATTTTTAAAATGTATCCGCACCTTGGAGTTTCCATCCTGTGTTTTTTTATGCGATATCCCAAAATTTGCATAAAAATTGGTGGATGGAAACACAGCTAATGTCAAATAAACAAAATTATCTTATTGTTAAATGTGAAGTGTAGGCCTACTTACGATCATGGAGGAAGCACCACCTGTGACCATGGCCACATCTGTATACAATCCCATGCCATTTACACAGATCCCCACAACCGTAAATGTGAAAAAGACAGCAAACGCAATTTGCGTTACCTGTAATAAACCACAAAACCCTTACAAAAATTAACCATGGTTTTTACTGCATTAACCACCTCTGCTGGGAAAAAAGAAAAGAAAAACAAAAAAGAAACCATCACAGAATTTGTAATGGTTTTACTGGTTATACTGGGAATTGTATTGGTTTTAATGGAAACTATAATGGTCCTTGTGGGTCTCTATGGTAATTTGCTGCCTTTTATTTGTAAATTGTTAAAACCACTAAATCCTAATGGAATATGTCCCAAAAACACAATACAGGAAATCATTTTTTAATGATTTTAATGGTTAATTGCTGATGGTTTGTAATGTTTGTAATGGTATTTGTAGTGGAAACCATTAGAATTTCTGTGATGGTTTCTACTGTTTTTTCAGAAGGGACAGTTCTTTTAGCTTATGACATTTGTAACCACAATTTTACAGTTGTTTTTATACTAAACCATGATATTTGTAGTTAAAACTGTCACCGTCCCGTATACGGGACGCCTAACTTTACTTCAATATATTACCATTAAATCCTAATCTAATCATGATGATATATCAACTACATTTCGTTGGAAAGGTCCAAGACTCCTAAACAGATATTTTACCACTGTTTGTTGTTAAAAATTATGTAGGAGCAGTAATAGATTAATTTATGACAAGAGCGCACCTCAAAACATATACACCATAACAGGAGCTCTGACCTTTGACACAAAAATTATATTCGTTTCCTTTTTTTCCTATCACATGTTTTAGTAATCATCATATATTATATATCATTTAAAAGGTTAAAATCTCAAAATTCATCCTGTGAAAACCGTTTTGAAATCGGATATTGCATTACCATAGAAATGGTACTTTAAAATCTTTTAGCGGGCTCCTCCCCCTTAGTGGAAGGTATCATATTCCAAATGTATTACGGTCTTATAGAATCAAAACTTTTTATAATCTTGAAATACATATCAAAATACATATCATCGGAAAGGTCTGAGTCTCAAGATTCCATATTTGGTGGTAGGAGTAATATTGAGAGAGAAATTGCTAAATTTGTGACAGAAAAATGCATTAAAACAATTCAATGGGGTTTGAATGGCACCCGGTGGTTGTTTGTGGTATAACGCCTAAACAAAATTGCATAGTAACCTCAATTTTTTTTTTATATCAACTTCAAATTTGGTACACAAATGATTTCACTTCTGCAATAATCTGCTGATTGTCTTCTTTAAAAAGAGACCAACCTTAGGTCTATATTCAAAAGCATTCATGAATTATAACAATTTAACTTTAAATAGTGCACTTTCAAGTCTGTTTTCAAAAAGGGGGGGGGGGGGTGACAGTTAAGGGGTTAAATCATTTTTATAAAAAATATATACACTGTTGTTCAAAAGTTTGGGTTCAGTAAGATTTTTTAATGTTTTTTAAAGAAGTCTCTCATGCTCACTGAGGCTGCATTTATTTGATCAGAAATACAGAAAAAAAACAGTAATATTGTGAAATATTATTACAATTTAAAATAACTGTTTTCTATTTTAATATACTTTAAAATATAATTTCTTCCTGTGATGCTAAGCTAAATTTTGATCAGCCATTTCTCCAGTCTTCAGTGTCACATGATCATTCAGAAATCATTCTAATATGCTGATTTATTATCAGCGTTGGAAACATTTCTGCAACTTAATATTTTTTGGAACCTGTGATATCTTTTTCAGGATTCTTTGATGAATAAAAGGTTAAAAAGAACACCATTTATTTAAAATACAAATAATTTCTAACAATATATGATTCTAACAATATGCTTTTTATCAATTTAACACATCCTTGGTGAATGAAAATAGTAATTTCTTTCCTGAATAAAGTATCACAGGTTCCAAAACAATATTGAGCAGCACAACTTTTTTTTTTTTTTTTTTTTTTTCCCAATAAATCAACATATTAGAATGATTTCTGAAGGATTATGGGACGCTGAAGACTGGAGTAATGATGCTGAAAATTCAGCTTTCCATCACAGAAATAAATTACAGCTAGAGCTATATTATTAATTTCATAATATTACAGTTTTTCCTACATTTTTGATCAAATAAATGCAGTCTTGATGAGCATAAGAAACCTAATCAAAAAATATTTAAAACCTTACTGATCCCAAACTTTTGAACGGCAGTGTATATAATCAATTTTCCAAAACAACAACAAAAACAACAACAACAACAAAACATTAGCTATTCTGTAGTGAATAGTGGTCATTTTTCACAACCAGTCTGAAACAAACAGACAATGTTTGTCAGCAGTTGAGCTGTGAAGAAATATAGGTTCACGCACCCCTAGTATTTTGGGTTCAGCCTCCAGGTATTTGAGTTTTTGGTTGGGGTTTTTCTGAAAGCGGATATGCAGAACCTCTCCGGGATTTCGATCTTCTCCACATTCGATCTGCGGTTCGTCTGTCGACAACAGTTTCATGACTAAAGCGATTATAACATTTACATTTACAAAATCGCAAAATAAAGCTGACATCGCCTCACACATATGCAATTCGATTCAGCTGAGCAGTAGCCATAAATGTATAAATCTGCGAATTTCATAGATAGAGAGGAAGCTCTTTTCGAATTCCTAGAGCATTCCCAACAAAATGTTAATAAAAAATGAAAATAACTCGAAGTGATATAAAAATAAACTCACCTTCCATTTTGCTGATCCCCTAATAAGGTTGATTGTTACAAAATACTTTGAACGTTTAAGAATTCTTTTAGACTTGTTTTCTGCTCTCTTCTGTTTCTGAGTGATTTGGTCCCGCCCAGTTGTGAACATCCAGTTCAACATCTGAAAACAGTTAGTCAGCTGACAGCAGCCCTGATACTGAACAAAAGACCAAAAAAACAGGAATAGAGCAGCACTGCTGCCCCTTATAATGTCATAAGGCTTATTTGAAAATTCAGCATTAAATAAACACAATATCCTCAATAGTCACACAATAGCCTTATCGTCTCTCAGTTACAGATGTAGTCTAATGAGACAGCACTGGTGTGCAGTAATGTTATTTAACACACTTTGTCCTCAATCAAATGAGGTACATCAAGAAAAACAACAGTACTTCAACTGATTTATTTTGTCCATATTCATCATCCCATTATCTTTGGCAAACATTCCTCATTATAATTATAATATTATGACTGTATACCATTGCAGTCTCAGAGACAAATAACGTGAACAGTCACTTATTATTTTTAAAGGAAATATTTTGAGATGTTTAAACAAACAGCAGGCTATTATACAAACAATAGCTTACTTGTGTGTGTGTTTGTGTGTGTTTGTGTGTGTGTGTGTGTGTGTGTCTGCCATAGTTTTTAACTGTTTAAAAGTGATCAAAAAAATACTGTTTTGAGAGGTAGTTTTTATTTTATTCCAAAGAGCATCACAAGGCATTCACACATACAGCCATTCACATAAACACCTTCAATAAATGTTTGAAACACAAATGTCCATTTATCTTCATCATATATAAATTATAAAAATAGAAACTTAGAATACAACATATCTGTACATTAATTAACATACTTCTTTATTCAGAATAAACAACAAAGAGCATGTAACACTAAATGATCTGTTATTTTCAATAATATTAACATAAAACCATGTGGACAAGTTTAACTACAGCAGATTTACTATGGTACATTGAGAGGGTTGAAGGTTTATTTTAAACTATCACTATCACCTCAAAAGAAGATCAGGATTTTTAAATGAGGACTTTATGGAGTTGAATGTACCTGTTGTCATTATTTTATTGAGTGCTGACAAAGAGATTTATTAGACAAGACATATTGTACATAATCCAGAGTGTTACCTTCACTTTGACATAATGTTACAAATATTTAAAAAACAAACAAAAAATAAATAAATAAAGGGAGAATGTGAGTAGATCCAAGTTATTCTAATAGAATACAGCAGGAAATGGCATTTAAATGTGGTCCAACATTTAGGCTGGCAGAGGGACTGTTTGACACTTAGGAAGAACCCAACTCTTCTCCCACCCAACAAGTGGTGAATAAAGAAAAAAAAAAACATTTTTAAAGATCTTACTCTCATTTTCTTTTATATTCACAGATATTTACATACTCCTGAAACAGACATCATTGCGGCTACATAAAACACTCTTAGTACTAGGAGTGCTTTAGGTTAACCTGTAGCCCCTGATCATTGTATTACAATTCTGTAGCTCTGTATTCATGGCTACTTTGTATCATGCACTTTACTGTGGATAAATATACCTTCAAATGAGGCACATTCTCTGTCCTTAAAGGGAAACTCAAAACAATCAATAATTATGTATCAATCCTTCACTCTTCATTTCCATTTTGATGCTATCCTTGTAGTTTCAATAGGCATTCATGCTAAACTTTATAAAGCGACATCCATCATCTTGTGGTCCTTTTTCTGTGCAGATTATTATGAACAGAACATGCTACATCTGGTCCCTATACGGATGGCAGTGGTCTGACTGCTTCTCGTGACACCACAAAACACTGCCAGCCCCATTCCAGAGAAGAACAACTCCCTTGCTACGAATGTGACTGATTGACTTTGCAGTGGTCTAGTAAAGTCCAATTTTCACTTTCTACTCTCAGTTCACAGGTATGACATACAGGAGAAGACTGCTACTGGTTACTCATTTTCTCTCTTCACTTAAAATGGGACACTATAGTTCCGGACTGAATCATGGCCCTGTGAAGCCCCTTGGCACACTCTTTGGTGGTCCATGTCAATCATTCTACTACATCAAAGGGCCCAGGTAGTCAGCTCGTACTATATGCTCTGAGGGCCCCTTTATGTTCCTTTCTCTGGCTGGGACCCCACAATCCAGCCCTGCCATAGACCACGGTACCTTCATTAGCAGTACTCAAACTGCTTTATCTGTAAGGCAGAAATCACATTTCCAGTATCTCTATCATTCATTCATCATTTGCTGCTGTGAAGCACCAATCACAGAGGGGTTTCATGCTTGAAAGCCCTTTTTGGTGACAAATCAAATTATTTTATTTCAGTGATCAGCCCATAATTAGCAGATTCTTTCTGGCTTTGAGCTGCTCTGGGCTGCAGAGGGGGTCATTTTCCTCTGAAAGTCCTTTTGGACTTTGAATCTTCAAAGAGGAAACAGACAGAGCAACTAAGAACTACACACACACAGATGCACAGACTGTGTATTTCCATGTGGGTGCGCATGGCTTTGAGGATGGTGCACAAAAGTGCCCATTTGTCTAAACAAATACATGCAGAAACAGTAGGATAGACACAAATCTACACAGCATGTTATGTACACAGGAATGAACAGACTGGATGGTGATGTAATGGAGTAGTAGAGGAGCCTCCAACAAATGTAATTTATTTGTTTGTGTGTTTCTTTGTGCGACTATGTATGTTAGTTGTTTATTTGGAATGTGTATCAGTTTCTTTGATTGTCTGCTTTCCTCTTCTCTTCCAGCCCTCCATCTGTGTTTTTCGAGCCTTTCACAGAGTTTAGTCTAAAAAATCACATATGTGCTGGTCTTTAGATAGAGCTTTCTTCACACTGTGCCAGAGGTGCTCCTCTTAGACAAGGCATCTTAGAAAACTCCTCCTCCATCTCACTTAGCCCCTCCCCCAATCCCTCCTCCTCCCCATCTGGTCCCGCCCTTTCTCTACCATCCAGCTCCTCTGCTAGGTTCACAGCTGATTCCTGCAGTTTCAGTCCACTGGAGTTAGAATAAATATGTCTGCTGTTGTGCCCAGCTGGGTGCATATTGTGTCCGTGACCGTTCAGTGTCCCGTTCCTTTTCTCGGTTAATGGAACCGCCTCTGACATCAGACTGGCGCTGCTTGGAGACTGCGGTGTGTCTGAAGAAGGAAGCAAGTCCCGCCCCTTTTCCAATGTTGATGATGAGTGCCCGCCCCCTCTCATGCCACCTTGCCGTTTGTAAATTAGAAACAACAGGATGCCACCCAATACAAAACCTACAACGAAAAAAATTATGTGCGAAGCCAGGAAGTGTCGGCCACCTGCAGTGGCCACGTTCCCCTCCATGCTGGGGTTGTCAAGGGTCAGCTCGTACTCAGCTCTGCGGCAGGGTGGCTGATCTCTGCCTACTTCATCACATAGACACACGTAGGTGCCTAGGCTCTGCTCTGTGACCTGCACCTCCAGGTCATTGTTGTGGCGGCGGGTGTGACTATGTGGAGGTTGGTCCCAGTGGCAGGGACGAGGAGACAGTTGCACACAAGAAAGCACAACACGCAGACCCTTTACAACACGCATTTCAATTACAGGTGGGGAGCAAAGACCTAAAGTTACAGAGAAAAAGTAGATTACAATTCATATATCACAATCCATTTTCCTCTCTCTCTCTCTCTACACTATATGTGACCCTGGACCATAAAACCAGTGTTAAGTAGCACGGTTATATTTGTAGCAATAGCCAAAAATACATTGTATGGGTCAAAATTATCGATTTCTCTTTTATGCCAAAAATCATTAGGATATTACAGTGCCTTGCAGAAGTATTCAAACCTCTTCATTGTTTTTACGTTTTGTTATGTTGCAGCCTTACGTTAAACCGCTTTAAATTACTTTTTTTTCCACAACAATCTACACTCCACACACCATAATGACAAA
>JAFVLL020013108.1:0-52353 GCA_021397915.2 Tor tambroides | reverse complement strand
TTTAGCTCGTCAACGTCTCGTTTTAGTCACAGAAAAAATGTTCGTTGACGAATATTTTTCGTCGTCGTCTTCGTCGACGAAATTAACACTGTTTGATGGTTCATTTAAATGAACAGATTCAAAACAATAAGGTTTTTTTTATCATTGTTACAGACATTAAACGTGATGTGGTTGAAGGGCAGAATGACTGAAAATTATCCACTCAACCCATTTTCATAGTAAATATGTTTGTATTTTGGGCCAATAAATTCTGTAAAAATTTCGTAAAAAACAAGATTGCTTTTTATTTGTTTGTTTATTTATTTATTTAGATGAGGCTAACTGAAACAAGTCTGAGTATAATAAATACTGAGATAGACTGTAAGAGAAACTTACTTGAACCATGTAGTCAAAAAGACTTTGAAGATACTTTTTTTTAATGTGATGTCAGAAAGATCCAAATATTATTTTGAAATCTGGAAAATACAACATAACAAGGCTAAAAGTGAAGGACAAATCCTACATTTTCTCAGAAAGTACAGTTCAAATGTTAGAAAATTCTACATACTGTAGACAAATCTGGCTCACGAGATCCACTTTCCTGCAGAGTTTAGCTCCAACCCTGATCAAACTCACCTACCTGTGATTTTCTAATGATTTGATTAGGGTTAGAGCTAAACTCTGCAGGAAAGTGGATCTTGCGATCCAGATTTGAGTATCCCTGGGTTAGAGAGTCGGACTTATATCCCGAAGGTTGCGGGTTCGAGTCTCAGGTCCAGCAGGGATTGTAGGTGGGGGGAGTGAATGTCCAGCACTCTCTCCACCCTCAATACCACGACTGAGGTGAGACCTTTGAGCAAGGCACCAAACCCCCAATTGCTCCCCGGGCGCCGCAGCATTGGCTGCCCACTGCTCCAGGTGTGTGTTCACAGTGTGTGCGTTCACTTCTTATTGCTGTGTGTGTGCACTGGGATGGGTTACATGCAGAGCACAAATTCCAAGTATGGGACACCATACTTGGCCACACGTCACATCTTATCTTTCCTTCCTTTCTTTCCTAAATCTTTCTAATAACATGACTAAGTATATTAGTAGTTTAATTAGAAGTAGCTGAGTATTTATTTGACTGGAAGTTTCCTAGGAACAGGTAGATGTTTGGTGAGCACTGGTGTAACTTTTACTTATTTACACTGTAGTATGGATTTGTTTACCTGTGTAGGCTGCTTAAACGTAATGGCAACTCAGCCCTGAAAACCAAAGATCAAGGATTTCATGTTCTCTGAAACTGCATCACTAATGCAACTAACCCAGAGGACATAAACATACACAGGCACAGTTCAATCTCAAACTGCCTTTTGACCCACAAACACTTCACTTCCTCTGTTGGTTCAGTCCCAGAAGTCTTCTGTGTTTACGTGAACTTGCGAGGTTCTTCTTTTCATATCCATGCAAGAAGAGTCATTCATTAAAGATCTTAAGCCTACCCGAGCACTGTCTGCTGTAATGCTGCTCAGATGGAGCCATTTTGTTTTAGTACGTTGAGCGTGTAATTGACCACAGCCACCCACTCGACAACTCATCTCGGTTCTCTCGCTCTCCTACTTCAGATTTATCTCCAACCGTATATCTGTTCATTTAATGTCTGTTCATTTCACCCTCTCTTTCCTTCTATGTGAGGTTTGTGTGAATCTGCGTTATGTTCTTTGACAACCAGCAGCCGAATAAATGCTCTCTCCCCATCTGCTATTTATTCATTCGGCTGCTTTGAAAACTCTTAGATGAAGTATTTGTTCTTTGTTACACATGCAGTTCAGTTTTCACATTTCTGCTAGCACGACTTTCACACAGTGACAAAACAGCTGACAGGACTTTTTATATTAAAAATGCATTAAAAATGACTGATATGCACCTGGTTTGAAAAATTCAAGACTGCTGAGCTAATAATATTATGAACTTCCAGACTGACAAATTTCTACATTTCTAAAACTAATAATCCTTATGTGTTCACTGCAGTATTAATTTTGGCAGGCATTTTTGATTTAGTCTTAGTCTTTATCTTCAGACGAAAATGCTTAATAGTCTTAGTCACATTTTAGTCATTTGAGTCTTTCATAGTTTTAGTCTAGTTTTAGTCGACGAAAAGTCATTGCATTTTTGTCAACTTTTAGTCATTACTTTTAGTCAAACTGCAGTTACCAACATTTATTTTGGTAGCTATTCAAACAAAAATAGTCATCAATTCTTCTCTCTTTAGACCAGTTAAGCTTATGAGAAATTTGAATCAAGGATTGAATTTGGAACTGGAATAAATTTTCATTTTCTGGTAGAGATACAAATTAAGCTCATTTTTCAGATACAGTAGGTTTACTTAAGTATACATTTAACATCTTTTGTTCGTTAACATTGATGACACAGATAATTAGCAATGCTGTCCATTTAAGACGGAAGGTATGCATGTAATACTGACACACTCAGTTCTCACCCACCTGTTTACGCTCACTTAAGCCATAACCGACTGTATTTACGTGAGATACTCTGACTCTACATGATAGACATTTGGACTGCTGTATGTGTATTTGAGCACAGAGAACTGAGAACTGATCGCACGCTGTATGAGAACTGAAGAAGTGGAGGAGCGTCTCGCTGCAGCCCACAAGATCCAGGGGGTGTGGTTGAATCCAGATCCAACTCCTCCCACCTTACATATACCTAAACCTACTCATCTCCACCCCCTGATCCCTAAACCCACCCATCTCCACCCCTAAACCTATCAGTCTCCACCCCCTGGATCTTGTGGGCTGCAGCGAGCCCTACTTGAAGAAGTGGAGCGTGCGCGAGAGAGTGCACAGCGCGATTCCGCCTATCCCGCCTTCACTAACTTTAAGTTAATCGACAACGAATTGTGACTCCCAGGAAAAACGGGACGTCTGGTCACCCAGTCCCTAACCCTTCAGGTGCTGAGGCCATTGTTTCAGATCGCGAGTTTGCGTTTTGGTAACCTATATGTCCACTGCGTCTGCCATACTGAGACTAGATATGCAAACGCCCCTTGACAGAGATGCACATTTTTAAAGACAAGACAGTTAACTTAGCCTATAGGATGTATTTTGAATGTCCGGTAGTCCTCAAATAACATTTTAGTCCCGTCTCGTCTTGTTAACGAAGACGCGGCATAAATTTCATCATGGTTTTTATCATCAGATATTAGTTTTAGCTCGTCAACGTCTCATCTTAGTCACAGAAAAAAGGTTCGTTGACGAATATTTTTCATCGTCGTCTTCGTCGACGAAATTAACACTGGTTCACTGTTAGCATTATAACCAGAAAGGGAAAAGGGAAAGGGAAGTGGTGTGTGGCCAAGTATGGTGACCCATACTCAGAATTTGTCCTCTGCATTTAACCCATCCAAGTGCACACAGTACACATGCACACAGTAGTGAACATACAGCCGGAGCAGTGGGCAGCCAATGCTGCGGCGCCCAGGGAGCAGTTGGGGGTTCGGTGCCTTGCTCAAGGGTCTCACCTCAGTCGTGGTATTGAGGGTGGAGAGAGTGCTGGTTATTCACTCCCCCCACCTACAATCCCTGCTGGACCTGAGACTCGAACCCACAACCTTTGGGTTACAAGTCCAACTCTCTATCCATTAGGCCATGACTGCCCCTGTAATATAAAATAATATTTCTAGTCCTATTACCTTACATTTATAGGCTAACAGGCTAATACAGTCATATTTGATGTCATCATCATGCATAGAACAAGCCAATCCCTGACTAATATCTGTAATTGCTTGTGTTTGGTTGTGTTTATTTTGCTTCTTTGGTAATAGACCACTGTATGCTGTTGTTTTCTGATAAATTATGTAATAATTTGGACCTTTTGTAATTCGTTCGTGACTAAGCTATCACTAGAGCCCACAATATTACAGGTAAACAGTGCAGTGAGAGAATGAGTCATTAGCCTTTATGTGTTTATATTCCTGAGAGTGCATGTCATTATGTAGGCAATGATGACACATTGCCAATAAAATGTAGGTTGTGTTTTATTGAGGAAGCTACTCAAAGATTAAGCTAGATAAGCTACTAAATACTCATACAGACAAATGGTACATTATTGTTTTCATGTATTGTTTTGACTAAGTTGTCTCCTGGTTGGAGAATGTCATTACCTGCTGTATAGAATCATTCACTATAGCTTTGCATGCAGGTGCTCAAATTAATTAAGAACTTCTTCATCGCTGGCAAACAACCGGATGCATCTGCAGGTTTGATTTCAGTTTGATTGCCAGTTAAATATTCTCTGTATCCAGCACGCTTTCTGTTCTCTGTGTTTAGAGGTTTTCAAACTTTGTAATACAAGAGACCATTTTTACTGTGCAAGTGGGATAAAGTGTGAAAAAAATAAGTGTGGTGATTTAAAAGTTTTTTTTTTTTTTTTTTTTAATTTTACTGAAAATAGCTAATAGCTTGTTTCTCTCCCAGTTCCAATCCCGTAAGACCTTTGTTCGTCTGTGGAACACAAATTAAGATATTTTTGATGAAATCCGAGAGCTTTCTGACCCTCCATAGGCATCATTAAAATAGACCATGTGACACAGTGGTGCAACTGTAATTTTATGAAGCTACAAGAATACTTTTTGTGTGCAAAAATGAAGTTGTTATTTTTGTTTTCTTTGTGCACAAAAGGTATTCCTGTAGCTTCATAACATTACGGTTGAACCACTGATGTCACATGGACTATTTTAATGATGTCCTTACTACCTTTCTGGGACTTGAACGTGATAGTTATGTTGCTGTCTATGCAGGGTCAGACAGCTCTTGGATTTCATCAAAATATCTTAATTTGTGTTCCGAAGATGAACAAAAGTCATATGGTTATGGAACGACATGAGGGTGAGCAATTAATTGCAGAATTTTAACTATCCCTTTAAAGCTCTCAGATCTTCCTCCATCCAATCAACAACCACTGGATTGAACTAAGTGTCTATATTTTCTGTATTTTCTTTTTCAATAATCAGTTTTGTTCAGATGTACATCACAACAGGGAAGAAAAGATGTCGCAACTTTCGTTACGTTAACTTTAAATATTCATTTAAAATATAACAGCATTTGTCAATGCTTCAATGCTAAAGTATCTTTGATACTGAAAAGGTTTATTATTTTTAAACTAGCATCACTACAATCGCTCTTCTGAGAAACTAAAAGTGCCGCTACAAATAGCGAATCTACTAAGCGAAACTCCAAATCAGTCTCTGTCTGTTGTTTCTTTTAGTCATCGCAGTGTGCTCAGCGATCATGAGATAAGACGTAATTAAGGATTTGTGATTTGGATATTAAATCAAATCCTCATCACAGAGGCGGTTTCAGCAGCTGTTTCTTCTTCCGCTGTGTGTGCAAGTGTGTGTGTGTGTGTGTACTCTCTCGTTGGTTCATCTGGTCACAAGCCACATCTGTACCGCATTTCAGCAGCAGCACTGAACTGTGTCTTTTATCTGAAAAGAAAAACAAATAAACAAACAAATACATATCAGGGCTGAAGTAAACAGACATAGATGAAAAGCACAAGGTGTGGTGGTCAGGGAAGACTAGTGGGGCCACTCATGCTGAAACTTTAATTAAAAGCATTGTTTACTCTCACTGAAGACCCTACAGCCCCGTCTGCCCGAAAACGGTGTGTGTACACGTGCAGTGGTATGTACTGATAGTATGTGTGTGTGTTGTTCTTGTTTGTGCGGTGCTCTTTAAAGCAGACTGCTGTTCTCCACTGCACACCTCATTTGCAGAAAGTCGTGATCTCATTTGCCTGGTGTGCTTTCCATTAGCAAAGAGTGACACTACAGCACTGCAGAGGCGGCAGAGTGTGTGTGTTTTAGTCTTCCCGACAATATCCAGACATTTGCCAACTGCGAACATTTCACATAATGTAACACTTTGAAAGAAGAATCTGTCTTGATATTACGCGTTAAAATATTTATTACAGAATCCAGTGGTTGTGAACTTTTTTTTTTTTTTTAACAAAACTCCCAAGAAAATTTCTTGTTGGGAGTTGTGAAGTGCAACTAATCTGTCAGTCCCTTCAGGACATGGTGATCTCTCTCCGAAATGAATTCAGATATAACCTGTTCATGCATTATTTGTGGTACATTGCTGCAAAAAGTGTCTCACAGTGCTCTTCAAGATTCAGTTTGAATTTAAAAGCTGTGGAATTTAAATGGATAGTTCAGGCTTCTGTCATCATTTACTCACCCTCATATTTTCCCATAAAATTATATATATATATATATATATATATATATGACAGAAGTTTCATTTTTGAAAATTTCATTAAGTTTCCCTTTAAAAAAAAGTAATGAAAAAGTCATTTGAACATGATTATTATGATTATATTTCTAATTATGCTCAGCACTAAAATATTTCTTCTAAATTTTCTCTTTGTTACTGAAATTGGCATGGAAAGTCACCATCTAAAAGGTGAAAACCCTGGAGGTTTACGTACAGTAACTAATCCAGTTTTCAATATTGTTCAAAAAGTATGATTACCAAAACTCTCATTGTATCCTAAATGCCCTCAGTGCATTTCACTAATTACTAAAGTTAATTCTGTGAACTGCTGGGGTTTTTTCTGACTTTGATAAATACAGAATACATATAGAATTGCAGAGACGATTGCACTGTTGTCTTAATATTTGCATATGGCATAATTAGTCAAATAAAGTATTTACAGATACTCCTACTGTGATTAACACTAATTGTATAATTATAATTAGTGAGCTTTCAAAGTAAAGCACAAAAGACCATAAACATTGCAAGCTTGCTGCTGCTGTTCAATGGAACATGCGACCTTAGTTAGCTAACAATGCTTTAGGGAAACGCACCCCAGAATAGATTCACTTGTACACCTGGAGACACTGTCAGGCCCGTGTTCAGTCACACTGCTGCTGTACAACTGAAACAATGACAGCTGCTGGTAAAAAGGCTCAGTTGCTGGACGCTGATGCAGAGAATTAAACCCGCTCCGGTCCAGATAAAAGTGGAAAGTAACCCTACAAGGCATGAGTTAATCTGGTTGATTTCGGTTAATTAGCGACCGCTGTCATAAAGCGATTAATTGCACGGTGGATTATTTAATTACGCTGTGACTTCATGCCGGCATAACTGAGACAAACTGTGGGAGCTGATAAATGGCTGTCCAGCACAATATTGTAAATTGAATGCTTTGAATATGTGTTCCAGCCAGATTTATTTCACTCCCTCACACTGAACATGATGAGATGGTCTGTCTTTTTTTTTTTTTCTATGGACATTCACAACTAAGATTGAAGATTGGTTTTAAGAGCTCAATAAAACTGATTCATGAACATTTTGTAGCTCTTAAATGTCAGAAACTTTTATCAGATATGCTCGGCGACGTGTTTATATTTTTTTTTGAGGCAGGTGTATGACTTGGGTGAGGGATCAAAGTTGTTCTTTTGAGTCCTGAGGGGTTTGAAAGACATCAAGTGCTAAATTCAGATTATATTTTGGGGTTTGAGGGGCATTTTAGGAATTTGAAAGAGAACCGCCACAATCCCTACTGCAAGGCAGCTATTAGAAAAGGTTTTAGTGTTGCCATCTACTGTTAACAAAATTGGCCTGACTAGGGAAAAAAAACCCTCAAGCTAATATGTATAGCAGAGAATTAAGTCTTGGCAAGAAGCAATTAAGAGACACCCAATTAACTCGCCTTATCTTGCTTTAATGATACCATACCTGAATGAACTTGAAAACGTAGTAGTCATCCTATGTGTTAATTGTTCTGTTTGAACAGAAAGAAGGTTTTCAGATTCCGAAGGTTTTACTTTGCATGGGGCTAAGCTGACTTTTCAACATATGCAAGAGAAGTATAGGATAGAGAGGGTCAGAGGTCACAATATCAGTTTGTTTAATCAATATTGAGTGTAGGTTTGGTATATGGAAATTACAGATATGTCCCTACCAAAGTAAGAGACTACTGCATAATCTTTAAAAATAAATAAACACTACAGTTTAAAGACTGTAAATTTCTGTATGTGTAGTGTAGTGTATATATGTATAGTGTATGTATGACCATTTATTTGACCAAAAATAGTAATATTTAAAATATTATTGCAATTAAAAAAAATCTATTTTAATACATTCTAAAATGTTATTTATTCCTGTGATGGCAAAGCTGAATTTTCAGCAGCTGCTGCTCCAGTCTTCAGTGTCACATGATCCTTCAGAAAACATTTGTTATTCAGAAACATTTGTTATTATTATGAATGTGAAAACAGTGGCTGCTTAATATTTATTTGATATAGAAATGTTTTGTAGCAGTGTAAAAGACTTCATTGCCACTTTTAATCAATTAAATTATACTTCCTGAATAAAAGTATTCATTTTCTTTCATAAAAAATATTTCTGAACCCAAAATATTTGAACAGTAGTGTAAAAAAAAAGTATTGTTTATTTCTGTATTTCTTACTAGTCTTTAAGATCTTTAGAAGAACTTTCAGTGTTTTCTCTTTATCTCCTTTAGTCAGTGCTGGACCTGGTCACAGGTGATATAGGTCGGCAGTGTCACCCTGGCACATTCTTCTCCATCTCTCATCTGAACACTGTCTGTTCCAATGAAACGGCTTGACACATTTGCTCTGACAGATTGCATGCACACTTCGGTGTTGCTGAGATGATTATACTCAAGTGTTTTCCATGCATTCTCCAAGATGCTAGTAGCACATTCAAAATGAATTCATTATTCAGTCTTTTGAAGTAAGCAGTGCAATTCTATTGAATATTTCAATATTATTAATAATAACAATAACACAAATAACAGTGGACAGTACTTCCATACTTCTAAACAAGAACAACAAATCAGCTGCAACAGGCAATTTCACTGTGCAGACTAAAACATGGTGCATCTGCATAGTGTGATTGATTTAAACCAAAGCTTTGGCCTTGGCTGCTCTGAGCTGCTGTGAATATATGACCATAATGGAATGAAAACAGGAGGAAATGTTTTACACCCATGTGCTTATTGGAATATAATTTAACAACAGTGCAATTAACCTGCCCATTGAAACAGCAATGCAGTGATTAACATTTCATTGACAGTTATCCACCCTTTTACAGTTCAGTGTGCCGTTTTAGTGCTCTTGTTCTGACCTCTAAGAATTCCCAGCGCTCGATGGCTGAACAAATGCAGATCTTTAATTTGCCTTGACTTGGAGAAGCTCCATACAGACCATTACTGTGAGCACCGGAAGTTTAAAATTGGTTTAAACATGGAGGATTCATCCTTCACTGGCCCATCAGATCCATCGCTGCCACACATACTTCTTCCTCCTTCCTCTGCAAACAACGATGCCATTTTTCACAGCTCATTTCCATTCATCGCTAATTAATCTGTGAGACACGCTAATCAAACCAACGAGCTTTATCAATCACTGGACAGCGAGAGGGTGCCTTCAAATGTGTGTGCGTGTGTATCCATTTTGGACTGCAGCTCTTTGAGGCTTACCGTTCTGCTGTGGTCTGTGCTTTAGAAAAGGGCACGAATAAACACATTATCTGCAGGTGGAAAATATCAAGGAGAACGGTCATAGAAGAATATTTTTAGCATCTTTAAGCAGGGGCGTCGTGCACCAATGTTTCTGACGGTGCATCAGCAGCAGTCCTAGCTTACTTTTCCCTAGGTGAGACAAGAAAAGAGGAGAAAAAGATGTTTAACAAGTTAGTGATTCATTGCATGTTAGTCTAGTGGTATTGTTTTATTTAGCAAGTTTGAGAACCTATTTATTTATTTGAGTATTTTGCCCAGCAAAATTACAGCTGAACTATACACACACACACACACACACACACACACACACATATATATATATATATATATATATATATATACATGTGTGTGTGTATAAATTAATTATATGTGTGTTTAAAAATAACAAATTATATTATAGTTTATACTAAGAATACCTATTTATTTATTATTTTATTATTTGAAGAAAAATGTTTAACAAGTTAGTGATTCATTTAATGTTAGTATTGTTTTTATATAGAAAGCTTGATATATTCAAAATATTCTTGTGCAAAAACACATAAAATGACAATTGATTTCAATATTTACTCTCCTTACAGAGTCTGGAGCAAAGAATGCTGGGAACTAGATATCTGTAACTCATTCAGTTTGAGTTCTGCTTGGTATAATCAGTTATTGAGTTGACATAATTTTTTCTATTAGCTGCAATGAACATTCAGCAATATTTGAGTGAAATGAACTCATTTCATTTAATAAATCTGACAGTACATTTAAAATTGGGTTTTACAGCATACAGTTCATTTGCGAATTTGCTGTGAATTGAATGTGTACATTATAAAACTGTATTTATTTATTATTAATCAAAGTAAAGCATTGTAATTATCAAACTATTATCAAAGTAATAGCATTTCTTTATATTTTATGAAGAAAAATATCTTTAACAAGTTAATGAGTCATTTCATGTTAGTCTAGTGTAAATATTGTTTTTATTTAGCAAGAACCTGACCTTTTGTTTTATTTATTTATTTTTTGTAATATTTTGCCTAGCAAACTTACAGCTGTGTGTGTATGAATTAAACATATGAATTAAATGTATAAATACAATTTAAAAATGATATTATAGTTTAGAATAAAAAAATGTCTTTATTTATTTATTTATTGAAGTTGAATTAAAATATCTATTTAGGGATTTTAGGCATCTCTGTTTCTGCATAAAATTCAGCTTGCAGTATGTAGTAGGGGACCAGAAGATTTCATTTCATCCTAGTCTAAATTTGCTAACTCAGAGCTGTGAACTGTGAATAAATGTCTGTATTTTACATTATAATTTCAGAGAAAACACAACACCCCCTACAGCATAAAAAATGGTTTAAAGTAACTCGCTTTAGGGCACAACAGCAAAAGTCAGAGGGAGGGAGTCTTGTCCGGGACTTGAACCAGAAATCATCCTTTCTGGTTTAAAGCCACAAGCCATTTAGCCATTAGCACATACATCAATAGAAACTGTGGCATACAGCAGTGCACAAGCTACTCAAAGGCCATTTGTCTGTGATGGAAACAAATTGATTGTTTTCACCTGTGCTTTGACCTTAAGGAGCCCTATTCTCAGAGGACACGTCGTTCTTGTGATTTCATTGTGCTTCACGTACTGCTGAGTGTACCAAGCTCTTCACGGCCTCTTCTCCCATCATCTCCCTCTCTCTTGGATTCTGTCATGCTTGAATTTGTGTAGATTGATTTAGTTGTCCTCGAGTGGAGCATCCGCAATTCCTTTTTGAACTCGCAGAGTTAGTTGTAACACCCGGGGCTGATGAAACAAGAAGCTTTTCTTTCAAAAAAAAGAAGAAAAAAAAAAAGAAGACACAAATGCATATATCCTGTGAGCCTGCGGGGATTATATGCAGAAAATAATCACATTAGTGCTAGAATAGGCTTTTTGTTTTGAACTATAATTCTTTTTTGTTAGTGCATGACAACGCATCTTGCCACTGAAGCTATTTTTAAACTCAAGCTTAGGTAATGTCTTCTTTACAAGTATAATGCATTTTTTTTTTTTTTTTTTTTTACATTTTCACTAGGGAAATAGCCAGAGGCACTGTGCCCGTTCAAACATTTCGTCTCTGATTTTTGAGCCAAGTGCTATTTCTAAGTGCAACATTGTATTCCTAGTATTTGTACCTGTATAATTAAAAAGAAAGATTTGGTTGGGAATTGAATGCTAAACAAAACTTGATCAAGAGACAAAACACATTTTAGAGTTAAGGAAATTTTTTTTCCTCGTTGGAAAGCTTCTCAACTTTTTCCATCCCCTTATCTCACAGAAGACACAGTGCGAGTCAGACTTTCACTCGTGCCTGCTCAAAAAATTAGTGCAAACCGAGCTAAAAAAATGTCTAGAGTTTACTCTTAGTTTAGGTGAATCAAATCAGGTGAATATCAGTCGCTTTCACACTAAGTTCTTTAGATTTCATCAGCCCTTTCATCAGCTGCAGGTTCCTCTGTGCCAGAGCTTCATGGACTGAACTGAACCGTGTCCTGTCGCACTTCACTGGACACCATATCTAAACTGTTAAGGGACATTAAGGGCTCAGAGACAGAGTGGGATGGAGTTCAGGCTGATTGGTTTCACATAACATGTTTAAATGGTCTGCGGTAGACATTTCCCCATTGACGCGCACATGTTATTTAATGAAATACTCAGCATTTGTGAATTAGTCTTATATTTAATGACCTAGAACAGCCCAAAACAGAAAAAGTATACATATAGAAAATGTTAAATAAGCTCATATAAATGTAGAATATTTATTTAATATATTTAATGTATTTATTATAAATTATACAATTTATATTTAATATATTAACTATTACACAGTATATTAACTATTATACATACATACATATATATATATATATATATATTTTTTTTTTTCTATTATCAATTTAGCAACTAAATATTGTCCATCTCAAGGTAATCATAGTGTTTTCATATTTAAGATCAAGCAAGCATTATATATACTTCAAAGGGCATCTTATTCTTCCATGTGATGTTATTTTCCTATTTTCTATGTACGTTATTTCAAACAGTGCCATTTCATAAATCACAAACCACAAAAGGTACTCTCTGTATAACGGAGCAGGGGATGACCGTGTCATTGTTCCCCCTGTCAGACTGTGAATTGAATTTATTGGTGATACAGAAATTCCCCTGTGAGACAGAGAGATAAGAGAGAATGGCTCTCATGCAGACAAGAGGACACTCGTAAGTCTCCATACTTCTAAAACTCATGACAATCAGAATGAGTTTGGAGGATTGTGAACTCTACAAGAGGTTGCCACAGTGTGTGTGTGTGTCTGTGTCTGTGTCTATTATATATATATATATATATATATATATATATATATATAAAAATGTAGTAAATTATATGCAATAAAAAACAAAACAAATACACTGAGTTGGCTCCAGGATTTGGTGTAATTAAGTACTTTAAGTAAGTAATTTAGTAATTTTCAGAATTTGTATTTAGTGCCAGTCTATGCTATCCCATGTACATGTTTGTGTGAAACCATGGGTTAAATGTCAAAACCGCTTGAGCAAGTGAAGTGAACAACAATTAAATCAGGCCACAAAAGATGCATGTTAATGAAGGATTAGTTTCACATGAATGGATGAATCAAGTCTTTGCCCAAGAGTTTTTTTTTTTTTTTTTTTTGTGCAGCTGCATTTAAAGTGAGTTTGAAATCCAGTTGGACATTTTGTGTGATTCTTGTCTCTCAGGAAGAGGCCCTCCATGAAAAATGTTGCCATGTTTGTCCAAATTAAAAAAGCAAATATATTAAGCTTAAGGCAAGAAACAGAACGTTCGGGTGTGTCTATTTGAACAGCATGGAGTGTTAGCTTCATTTACACTTTTCTGTTTATGTTTTGAGAATGTTTAGCACAACGTGAATATCCAATACTTTGTGAGGAATACATAGAGTCGGTCAGAGAGTATCTAGGGACTGAAAAGATGGAAATCATTTCAAATATGTTTGAATTTTTTATGAAGCTCATTTTTAAAGACTCTTTTTCACATCATGATCAGTGTATATACATCTTCAAAAATGATCAAATTTGAGTACTACATCACGAGTCATATTTGCGTAGCGTGAAAGACTAAGGCATATCTGCCAAATTTTATTATCTACTTGTGTCTGATCCAAATTGCGCATACATGTACATAATGAGCATAATGAGCTGGAACTTGTCAGATATATAATGTTAAAGCTAAAATACAAAAAGTGAGTGTTTTTGCCTTTTGTGTGCGTTTGTGTGTTGTTGTCTTTTTGCAGTGTCAGTGTCACCTTAGTCCCTGACTGTGAGTGATGGGGTCGTGGGACAGACCTGTTAGCACATTAGCACAGTGGTAGCAAGACAATGGGAATGTTTCCAAAACATTTAATCATTCTGCTGCTGTTCTCTCTCGTCAGAGTCCTCACACTGATGTCAGTGCTCCAGATTTTATCAAATCACTGCAAAGTACTAAATTCTCAAGCCTTCAACAGTTAAAATCTACGGTAGCTCAGTAGTGCACAACACAACGCAATTAAAAAAGCAAACATAAGCTCACAACACAAAAAAATTCAGGAAGCAACATAAGCTCACAATACAACCAAATTAAAAAGCAAACATAAGCTCACAGCACAACAAAATTCAGAAAGCAAACATAAGCTCACAACACAACGAAATTAAGCGACAACACAACAGAAATGCTCCCGACCACTAGGGGGCAGTTGGTCTGCAGAAACGGGCAATTGTGCGCATGTCACAAATATTCGTGTTGCCAGGGCGGTTTGCATTCGCGGGTAAAATTACATAGGGTTGCGGTTTTTTTTGGGCTACTTTTATAATGTACTGCGGCCGCCTAAAGTGAAGATAGTTCCTTATACCAAAGTGTATAATACTTGGAATATATACCTGAATATATACTTGGCAACTTAAGAATGGAGAGGTAGATGTCATGTCACAAACTATTACATGACATGAGTTTCACCCACAGCATAAGATGTTAAAGTCCGTGTAAAATCAATTTTGAGAATTGTTTGTAAACACATTATAAATATTAGAAATGCATTGCTGAAACATATTACAAAGACTGTGAACTATGTAGTACGTAATTGTGGAATGATCAGTTAAAACAGTTTTTCACCATTTTCGTGATCAGGAATTTTTGGGCGGGGCTAAATCATGACTTGATGATGCAATCGAGCCACCGAGCACAGCCCCTCCCCCAACACTATAAGAGGTGTGTTCGACTTGATGCAGCACTGCAGACCGATCGGTGTGTGACATCAAAGTATAGTGAGAGCTACAGAGAGCAAGACGCTCCTTATGCTTTCGAATCGCTTTCACGGTACTTTGATGTCATACACTGATCGTTCTGCAGCGCTGCTTCAAGTCGAACACACCTAATAACTAGAGCGCATTAGCATCAGTGGTTCACGGCTTAATCGCGAGTTACTGTCATTACCGTCATTACTACAGCCTGTTCCGCATCTCTGTTTATATGAATAGCACAGTTTTTTTCTACTACACAAACTCAAACTACTGCACAAGCTCATGGTAATTTCAGTGTCTCCAGAGCCAAAACATTCAGTAAAAACACGTTGTTCATTTAAAAATCGATTACACATATTAAGATCAATCTTGTGGTGTCTCTAGGACAGGCATCCTCAAATCTGGCCCACTCCTGCAGAGTTTAGCTCTAACCCTAAACACACCTGAGCATGCTAATCAGAGTCTTCAAGATCATTAGAAAATCACAGGTAGGTGAGTTTGATCAGGGTTGGAGCTAAACTCTGCAGCAGATTGGCCCTCCAAGGAAAGATTTGAGGAACCCTGCTCTAGGAAGTATCGGTTTTCACTGCCCCCTAGTGGTCGGGAGCATTTCCGTTGTGTTGTGGCTTAATTGCATTGTGTTGTGAGCTTATGTTTGCTTTTTTTGATTGTGTTGTGTTGTGAGCTTATGTTTGCTTTTTTAATTTTGTTGTGGTGTGAGCTTATGTTTGCTTTTTTTTAATTGTGTTGTGTTGTGAGCTTATGTTTGCTTTTTTAATTTTGTTGTGTTGAGATTGTTTGCTTTTTGAATTTTGTTGTGTTGTGAGCTTGTTTGCTTTTTAATTTCGTTGTGTTGTGAGTTTATGTTTGCTTTTTTAATTTCGTTGTGTTGTGAGCTTGTTTGCTTTTTTAATTTCGTTGTGTTGTGAGCTTATGTTTGCTTTTTTAATTTCGTTGTGTTGAGCTTATGTTTGCTTTTTTAATTTCGTTGTGTTGTGAGTTTATGTTTGCTTTTTTAATTGTGTTGTGTTGTGAGCTTGTTTGCTTTTTTAATTTCGTTGTGTTGAGCTTATGTTTGCTTTTTTAATTTCGTTGTGTTGTGAGTTTGTTTGCTTTTTAATTTTGTTGTGTTGTGAGCTTGTTTGCTTTTTTAATTTCGTTGTGTTGTGAGCTTATGTTTGCTTTTTTTAATTTCGTTGTGTTGAGCTTATGTTTGCTTTTTAATTTCGTTGTGTTGTGAGTTTGTTTGCTTTTTTAATTGTGTTGTGTTGTGAGCTTGTTTGCTTTTTTAATTTCGTTGTGTTGTCAGTTTATGTTTGCTTTTTTAATTTCGTTGTGTTGAGCTTATGTTTGCTTTTTTAATTTCGTTGTGTTGTGAGTTTGTTTGCTTTTTTAATTTCGTTGTGTTGTGAGCTTATGTTTGCTTTTTTAATTGTGTTGTGTTGTGAGCTAATGTTTACTTTTTTAACTTTGTTGTATTGTGAGCTTATGTTTGCTTTTTAATTTCGTTTTGTTGTGCACTACTGGGCCACCATAAAAATCAGCCAAAATCAAAATCAAGAGTGGTCAAATTAAATCTTGAGTGTTATTATGTGTGGATGTTAATTCAAGTTTGCTACTAAAACATGTTGCTTTTTATATTTTTTGAATTTATCTTTTTTTTTTTTAAATAATTTGTTTTTTTATGTTTAAATATGTGTTTTAACTAGTGCTGTCAATCGATTAAAAAAATTAACTAATTAATCGCACATTTTTCTAAAATTAATCGCGATTAATCGCGATTAATTCCACCTAACATTAAAGTTTTTAAATATACTTTTATATTGCAATAATTTCGCATTCAATCTTCAAATGTACAATGTACAAACAACATAAAGACAGTATATTTTTAATATTTCTTTAATGGCGTCTTTTTTATGATTGAAGGCCAGCATCACTGATATCAGTACTACTGATATAAAATAGTTTTTTCCCCTGAATATTTAACCATTGACTGTAGCCAGTCAGCATTACAGTATAATTTAGATCTATAAATTTTAACATCTATTAGACTTAACTTCTAATTTAAGTGAACTTAAAACAATCATCACATGAACCTATTATAATAAATTACATATTTAGCTACTTGTGCGCTTCAGCAGAAATATACAGAAAATGAATACTTACCAAACACTAAATTCTAAATTAAATATAGATGAAACCCTTAAAGCTATAAAAGTTATTGATTTCCTCTTTTTTTCTTTGGTTCTTGGATTAATAGACATCACAGCAGCTGGTTATTTATTTGCCTGCTATAGCTTTAAAAGCTGCTGCTGCTGAACGTGACGTGGATCTGACATGCAACTCTCTTTACCTTTTCTGACCCACTTCAGGTCTTAAAGTCTCTACTAATGAGCGGACGAGTTGAATCGGGTGTTTTAGATGAGGGAGACAGTGCTGGGGTGCCTCAGGACAGTTTTTAAAACCATTTCAGAGACATGTTCTTAAATGTGACGCATATATAACATATTGCATGCATGCACACAGTTTTAAGGCAGCTTTAATCGCCTTTTTGGTAACTTCATGCCTTAACTGATGGCATAACTAGGACATTGCATGTAGTTTCTTTCGCTGTTTGATATGAAATGATACAGGCTACAGCGCGCGCCGGCACCTTTGTGCGTGTATTTGAAGAGCGCGCGCTACGAGCACAGTATCTTTTACACGCTCATTTGACTCGCGCCTGGCGCGGAGGCGACGTTAGAGCGCGCGTCTGAAACATCTCCCGTTTGATGTGGTCATAAAGACGTTCTGCATCTAAATAAACGCAATCCTTTTCAAGAAAAAAGAGACAGAGGCAGCAGTTGCGAATGGGGTGGCCAACCCTAGCCCCGCCCCTGCGTTAATTGCGTTAATCAGAAAAAATTAATCGCATGCGTTAACGCACTAATTTTGACACCACTAGTTTTAACTTATACACTACCAGTCAAAAGTTTTTGAACAGTAAGATTTTTAATGTTTTTAAAGAAGTCTGTATTGAAGTCACACATTTGATCCAAGTACAGCAAAAAGAGTAAAATAGTAAAAAATAGTAAAAACTTTTTCTATTTGAATTTATTTCTGTGATTTCAAAGCTGAATTTTAGTATAATCACATGATCCTTCAGAAATCATTCTAATATTCTGATTCGCTGCTCAAAAAAAAAAATCTTATTAGCCTATTGTTATGTTGAAAAAAAAAATGATACTGACTCCAAGCTTTGAATAGTATAGTGTGTTACAAAAGCTTTATTTTTCAGAAAAATGCTGACATTTGGATCTTTCTATTCATCAGAGAATCCTGAAAAATGTACTTAACTGTTTTAAATATCATTATTATTATTATTATTATTATTAATAATAAATGTTTCTTTGCAGCAAATCAGCTGATATGCTATTATGCATGATATTAGAATGATTTTAAATAGTACAGATATTTCACAATATTACTGCTTTTGCTGTATTTTGGATCAAATAAATGCAGAAGAGAATTCTTTTTTTAATAAAAATGAGTGTAAATTTAAATAAAATTATGATTAAACATTCAAGATCTATGTACATAAACATTCAAGAGCAAAATGTCAAGGTGATGCCTTTGCAAAAAAGCTTTTTGGTTCTTTTAATAATGTAAAAAAGGAATTTACTTTCCTACAGCCACTGTATTGCATTTTCTCCAAATAATTTCTCTGCGCATGATGTGTTTTCTCCTCTTCTTGTCTCTGTTAAAGGTAATGTAAGGTTATCTCTGACATATTCTGTAATTATCATTGGCTGACCAATCTGGCAGACACAAGAAAGGTCATCAGTGGCTTTTAAATGAATAGCTTTATAGTTTGGCTGGAAAAACACAATGAATTTGTGCTGTTTGGTCCAGCCGCAGTTAATCCTGAATGTGTTGTCTAATTTTTCATCGATATAGTATTTTGGGAAGCATGCAGGCTGTACATCTCAACACCTATACAGTGTTTTCACATTGTTAAAATGGTCACCTATCACGTTACCTAGCAACACCACAGAACCTCTCTGTATTAGACAAGAAGGGGTCAAAATAAACACTTTTTATGGGTACTTTTTGCGATTTCACACAGCCTCTGTGGACTACTCTGTTGACCCCTGCAGAAGGTCATTCTGAAGTGTTTTAGCTTCAGTGGAAAAGTAAACAATACAGACATGCAAAGAAATACAGCATAAAGAGCCACGCTAGAGATGCATTGGCTTAACGTTTTTAAGTTTAATTTAAACTAAAATCTAAGCTGTTCTGTGTGAACTATAGCCTTTTCAAGTCCTGGCACCACACCCACTGACTGTGAATGTCTTTGCACACTCTTTGAGGAGGATTGGAGGTTGGGGAGAGCAGCATTAGCTCACAGGATAAGAGGACACGGGTTTGGAGATTGAAGTAGGCCCAGAGACATGTAACAAAGACATGTGAGAGACTTAAGTATGGCTCATTTCAAAGAATGACCTTTAGTACATTCCGGGTTTGTGCTGTGGTCTCACCACCGGCTCTGTCCAGAAGCTTCAATGCTTCACTATGAAGACTGACACAGTATCCAAGAATAAATCATGACAGACTTCTTTCAGACTTCTATCCACCTTTTCTTCAACGCAGAAGTAAGCCTACGGGTGAAACTTCCGGTTCATTAGCTGCTGTAGGTAAATAACGAGGAGAATAACAACGTGCAGTAAACAGTAAAACTGTTTGCACTATAAACCAGTGTGTTCATAATTAAGATAATACATTAAAATAATATGATAAGACACACCAATTTTCAACATCAAGCAGCAAAACGAACTGTTTTGTACAGCTGAAAATAGCTGGACGCGGATGAGACCGGAAGCTAGGCCCATAGAATTTACAAATGGCCACGCCCATTTTTATGGCAAGAAAAAAGTGGATAGCAGTTTTCTCAATTGTACTAGTTATTTGACATAATAATTGACAGAAAATGTTAGCTAATATAATACTACTACTATTACAAATGTAATATAATATTAAATAAGTGATGCACCGAAACCAAACATTCTGGATGCACTTGGCCAAAATGAAAATGCTTAATAATAGTTATTTATTATTTTATGACTATTTTTTATTTATTATTTTATGATTATTAAATGACTGTGCATCCCTTATTAATATACTTAATAATAATAATAATAATAATAATAGTAATAATAATTATTATTGTTATTATTATTGTTACTATTTAATAATTATTTAATTTATTTTAATAATTCATTATAAATAAAAATAATAATTATTACTATAAAACACACAGAAAAGTTATCAGAATTAAACAAAAATCTTAAACAAAAGCTTGTGGGGTAAGCAATATATTATGCATTTTTTATTCAACGAGTCCAATCTTTACCCCAAAGTCAACAGTAACATCTTAAAAAGCTACAACAGAAAATATTAGTGTGTTGTGGGAAGTAGCTTTGGGTGGTTTGGTTGCTCAGGTTTTAAACTGATATGTCTATCAGCTAACAACAGGAATCCAAAGACAAGAAAAGAAAGTGAAGATTAATATCAATAGACAACAACTCAGATCAAAAAGACGAAACAAGAATCATTTGAAAACATTAGCGAAATCCAGTTGCTATTCCACCTGAAGCAGGTGCTTCCAAAGGGTGTGATCTTCTATTGTTTTGTCTGCCTTAAGACATAAGCTCATGTCTGCTTAACCTGTAGATTTGCATCCATGTGCATGTTTTAAATAAGCTTCATACAGTTTAAGTTATTAAATTATTCATAAACATTTCTCTCTGTGGAATAACAGGCTCTCGTTCCACTCAGGCTGTAAACAAACCCTGATCACTCTATCGGAGGAAGTGTTTTTGGTTGAGCTGGTTTAGCTTGAGGCTTCCTGCAAGGGTTTTTCTCTGACTCTGGCAGGCATGTCATATAAATTAAATGGAAAAAAAAGAGTACGTGATTAAGAAGTGATGAATGACCCTGGTTTGTGTTGGTTGAAGTGAGTACACTTTATTGAGGTCGATAGAGAGCTGCTTTTAGGTCAAAGGTAAATTGTATCGAGAGAAAAAGAGAGCAGTAAATCAACAGGTGGGATTTTTTTGCATTACTACAGTCAAAGTAGATTTTTTACATGCTTTATTGATGTCCTCTCTCAGCTAGTTTCTGTTTCTATCTTGTTCTGCTCTAATACACACACATTCACATGCTGTGACATTTTCACCCTCACTGTATGGCTCAGATAGAGGCTTAAGAACTTTAAGGCTTGGATTGCTACACCCTGACTTGGTTTAGCTCTCGACTGCTGGCAGGCTAATTATTTCTCTCTCCTCCCACCTTCACAACCACAGCACAGCAGCTCGGCTCCACGTGGTACATTTCAGCAGAATTAGGCGTGCTGAATTCATTGCTTGAAAATGAATGTGGCACTGTGGAGATTAAGCAGTCAGGGAAAGATGTGCCATGACCTGTTCCTTTAAGGAGAAGTTTAATATGCAGAGACAGCTATAAGTAAGCCAATAAGCTGAGCGTTTGTGGGTTGACTTCCCTGGAGAGTGTGAACACTGTCACTCTGTGGTGCAGAATTGCTGTTTTGTTGAGCGATGTGAGCTTCTGGCTGAAGCAGCAGTGAGGCTGTAGTTGGGTTTGGAAATTAAAAGCCTGTTTTTCCATTTTAATTTCGTGTCAGTGCATTAGATCTAATGACATCAAGCCCAGATGCATCTGAAAATCAATGATGTAAACACTTTCGTAGAACCAGATTGTCTTAGTTCTAAGAACTCAAGGTCCAATTACATTTTGTCTACATTTCATTATATCATTTCAAATGCAACTTCTGCTGTCTTTTTAAAATAAATGCCACTTGATATTTACGTAATGCAATGGCAATCATATACTTTTGGCTTTAGTGTGGCTTAATGTAAGTGGGTCATGACCCAATGATGGAATGCTGGTTTACTTTGATGCAGCTCTTTTGATATTGATGTCAAAGGTCGTGCTTCCACTTAAATTATTTTTGTGCATATTCCTTTTGGTAGAATCTACTGGCGGCCAACAATAAAAGCAACAAACAAACAAATAAATAAATAATAAATATGAGGATGATTATTATTATGTATTAAATAACATTTTTAGTTCCTGCATTATAGGTAAAGGTAATAATTTACTGCTTATTATTATTAGTAGTAGTAGTAGTAGTAGTAGTAGTAGTATACAATAAATAATACTATATTAATTGTTACAATTAATAAGAATAATCAGAATAATAAATATGATGATGATGATGATTATTATTATTACGTATATGTGTATATATGTAAATAACATTTTTAGTTCCTAAATGAAAGGTAAAGGTAATAATTTACTGCATATTATTGTTATTATTATTATACAATAAATAATATTATATGAACATAATTGTTGCAATTATTATTATTATGATTAATAATAATAATAATAAATTGATTGATATTTACTTTGGGGTCCTTGTATTTATTATGTTTTGGCCAGATATTTTCTTTTAAGTCTCAGCTTCAGTTCTTTTGGCAGACTTTACTCATATCCATCCAATTTAATTGGAGACATGAATAACGACACACCATCTCATAATTTCCAGAAAGAGCAGGATGAGAGGGGAACAGAAGATAACAATAGGAGTTGAGGAACGATGGCATTGAAATGTTAGAAGCAATAAATAAACAAAGAAGTGGCAATTTGAAAACGAGCAAGAGTAAAGGGAGGAGAAAGATTAATTGTCTGTTGTTTGAGGATTGGCTGTCAGCAATCAACTTCCTGCTGGGCATTTTTATGAGGTGTGCACTGTGAATTGAGCCTTTGTGTGCACAGGATCTCCGTGCTGATGAAATTAGGGCTCGGTGAAGGAAAGACAAGAAGTGGAGATGAAGGGAAAATTGACAGAGGGAAATAAAAGTTGCATGTAACTGCTAATTTCTCCCTTCTCTCTTTGAGACAATAAGAAATCCCAGTGGCATTTCCTTTCTGCACTTTGTGGTGCCGTTCACTGTGGATTTGCACACGGTTCTCCTCAGACTGGCTCTGTTTAATTATGCAGGCTGAATCTGAAGCAAAAGCCCCTTCGGTATCACTATCTGAAACCCCTCTACCCCATCAGGATTATCCACTGAGAAGACCAAGAGGAAGACAAAAGCCTTGCTTGGGTTACATTTGAATTCTTTATTTTATCAAAAGCAAACTATGACTTGAATAAAGATGCAGAAGCCAAACTAGGTCTGATCCTTCATTCTGTTTCCTAACCATAGGCAATAGCATCTCTTGTTCTCTCTTTTCTGTTTTTTTTTTTTTGTTCAACTCTTTTGCATTTTACTGTCATTTACTATTCTAACTTACTCTTTATACTTGCAATTGCAGCATTGCAAGTATGCTGGCTCTTTTATGATAAATTGCTTATGAAGTTCCTCATTTGTAAGTCGTTTGGGATAAAAGGATCTGCTAAATGACTAAATGTAAATGTAGAAGCAGAACTGACTTTCTATCCAATGGTCTTCTGGTTCATTAGTTCACTGTACACAATATGAAAATCCCTTCAAAAATCCCTTGATGAAGTTCCTCTAGAGGCTGTGAGCTGCCTTGAGCTATAGAATTAAAATGTTCTTTGCGGTTTGGCTGTGTCAGCTGTGGTTTGGCTGCACTGTGTTGATTTTGTATTCATTGTTCAACAGTGTTGTACCAACATTTAAAAGTTATCAGTCTTGTGCAACGTGGGAAAAACTGTCTTTGGAGCAGCTCAAAACTCTGATGCTCGCTTTTTTTTTTTAAATCAACCGGACTTACAGATCATGTGGTCATGAATTTGGTGTCTTGTAGCTTTGTGGACAAACACAGGAGGGTTTGAAGCAGATTAGAGCTACTAAACTACATTAATCCACCTTTAATCCTGAGCTGCCCACAGCAGGAAACCACTGCGAGCTTCACACACACATACAGAGCGAAACCTATTTCCCTAAACGCTCATTACAGACACACATGTGCAATATTTGTCATACTAACAGTTTCGCCCACAATATTC
The DNA here is from genome assembly GCA_021397915.2 of Tor tambroides. Classification (NCBI taxonomy): domain Eukaryota; kingdom Metazoa; phylum Chordata; class Actinopteri; order Cypriniformes; family Cyprinidae; genus Tor; species Tor tambroides. The sequence continues at coordinate 28,489 of JAFVLL020013108.1, read as the reverse complement.
TTCATCATGCTATTAAGCACACTAACCATTTAAAGTCTAAAATTAAAACGCTTCATTGTTTATGTACTTATACATTTGTGGAGAGAGAATAGAGAACTGGTTTCCTGTTTTATCATTCTGTTGGAGTGGTGATGGTGAATCATTTGCTGTCAGTCTGTATTTCACATGATGACACGAAGCTGTATTTTATTTTTGGAAGAGCAGACACGTAGTCGGGTCACACGTTCACTTCTAGCAGCTGATAGTGACTTATTAAAAATATCCACAAAATTTAACTTGGCAAGTCTGAGTGAACTAACCACTCTCAGTGCAAACTTCACCTTGTTCCACCCTGATGCTTAATCAGAAGCAGAACCAATCATGAATCTTTCAGTTGTGACATTACTTGAACCACAGTACCTTGTCTTGGTGGTACAGACACTTTGAAATTCAGTCTTTTTACTTCAATGTATTTCTAAGTTTTATTATAGTACTTTAGCAAATGGGCTTTGGGCAGCTGCCACTTTGCCCTGACGGTCCGTGGATTCCATGAAAACTGTCATTTTTGTACTAAGGGGCATTCGAACGGCCATATGACAAAAGAGTGTGTTTTAACGAATGTTTTAATGCACAGAGGCAGTGTAATTGTTCTTAGACAGCAATCACAATCAAAGGAAACCATGAATCACACTCAAAGTTAATTGCTGGTTCTCATGCACAGACTACACAAGAGGTGCACTGACTATCATGACAGCCAAAAAAGTGTGAAAAAGGCAACCCAGCCATTTCTACAAAATGCAAAAACATACATACATTTCACTGCACTTTCCAGCTGAAATGAACACGATAGAGGCAGTAAAACACCAACAGTTTTTGTTCCTTTTCACCCGTTTTACAGGTGCAGATAATTAAAGACATATTTTCACATGGTTTCCGATGAACAAAGGTCTTGCAGGTTTGGAATGACATGAGGGTGAGTAATTAATGACAGAATTTTCATTTTTGGGTGAACTAACCCTTGCACTATGCAACAACAAATCATGCACCATGGACTATGTACTAAAAATATTTTGATAGTTGTGCAATTCAGAACACAAATTAAGATATTTTTGATGAAATATGAAGGTCTTACGGGTTTGGAAAGACATGGCGGTGAGTTGTTAATTTTCATTTTCAATTTTCATTTTTGGGTGAACAATCCTTTTAAATATATATTTAAATGAAATGAAATAATACATTTTGATGTTTGCATCACATAACCCCCTCTATTTCATATGGTAAACTTGCTCGGTAGCTCACCTGGTACAGCAATGCACTAGTGATGTGGACCCCACTTTCAGCTGGGTTTAGGGTTTTGTGTAGGGGGTACTTTGATTTTAAGCATGATAGAGCATTAACCTTTTAACTGCCATAATACATGCATTAACCAACATCATAAAGTCATGTTTAGCTGTGTCTGAGAAAACTGAAAATACTATTTAACACCAGTCACTGAACTTTAAATCTACCGTGGAACATTCCGCAAGCAATGCAGTGTCATTTCACAAAAATGTACCCACATGCACATTTTTTAAATGAAACTCTGCTGTTTAATAAAGCTGCATGTGTATTTAAGGTGTAGCCTGAGTCATGTATTTTCATGGAAAAAGGGTAGACTGGTGGTGAAATATAATGATGACAATGCACAAAGACAGTGTTTTAAGAGAGTATTCAAATATTTGTCTTGCTAGCTAGTTAGTAACTTAACCTTTTCATAGACATTATTTGTTTTAGGCCACTGCCCTTTAGAATGTCTGTGCACAGCAATTTTCTATATGTTCTTGTAATTGATATATACACAATATATCCACTTTCATGTAGGTCACTTTGGTAAGAAAGTATCCGCCAAGAATGTAAATGTAATCGGCATAGCATTTCAAAATAAACATCGCAATCCTGCAGGTTATGTATTCAAATTCATACTGAATATGTCTCTGAATTTTTAAAGAGTTTGAGTCTATCAAAAGGAAAGTCAGATGCTCAGTCAGTAGCTTTGAAAATGTTTATAAATTATAAGCTTTATCAGCCTTCAGCTCCTTGAACATATCTAAAATTGAAATTTCAATTTTATCCGAAGGAGTTTGCTGTAGACAAACTGCAATCCTCTTGATATAATGCAAGATGAAACGACTTGCTCGAGGGTACCGCCGTAACAAAACAGGACAGAGACCTCAGTAACCTTCCTTCTGTTACTCATCAGTCCCACCGATCAGCTGACCTGGAAATAAACCTGCCACGACTGCTGTCACCTCATCTGTCCGGTGAAAAGTTCAAGAACACAGACTTAGATTTAATCAAACTCAGTCAGATATTATAATAGCATCAATTGATTCAAATGACTGGTGATACAAAAAGTAATATTCTTAGCAATGTAAGAATGTAATTTTGTGGAGCAAATGATTTGCTCAGAGCAGCATGATATCAGCTTGGGTATCAGAGACGCCGACTCTTCACTTTGTGTGTAGTGTGTGTGTGTGTGTGTGTGTGTGTGTGTGTGTGTGTGTGTGTGAGCTGATGCTGCACCACAGCTAGTTTATGCTAATCCAGGCATGTCAGTCACTCTTTGGGGGCCCCTTTACACAAAGCTCCCCAACAGAGAATAAAATGGAATAAGGAGTGAAAATGAAAGATTGTTCTGTTTTGAGTCCTGTGGAATTTATAAGATTTGAAATGTGGCTCTTAGGAAATAAAAGAAATCAGATTAGCTTACTGTACCAGCACATACAGAGTCTTCTGTTTTACAGTAAAATGTTAAAAGGTTCTTGGCAGTCCTTGTGCAGTCACTTTTTTCCCCCAAAATACTATATACTATATAGAGAGATCAAAAATCCATCCAATAAGCACAATGTCTAGGCAGGACCCAAAATGGTGTTTTTAGAGCATCTTGTCTAATGAACATTGTTCTTTGCGCCGTTAAAATCATTGGTACATGTATATCTGCTCTAGACTCCCAATGAAGTACGCCTTGTAGATTTTTGTACATTAAAGGAGATCATGTGAATTACATGGACAGCATACATTTGTGCCCTATTTTGTCCGCATTATGTTCAGGATTTCATATAAAAGCCAACCCCATTAGCAACGTGCCGAGAATATTAAACAAGGCAATTTACTACAAGATAATGTTAATTAGAATGGCAGACTGCAGGTAATAAAGAGGATTATATAGATTGTCTCACTGTGTACCAGGTTTAAGATATAAAATGTACCCTTGTATATTGTGATTTCTAAAGTACAATAATCCTGCTGGAGGACATATATATCACATATTTATCCACTGTAATGAGACGTTTATGAATTTGTTGGATCTCTTTATGTCAACCTTAACCACTGACCTGCTGTGAGAACCATTGTAATGATTTCACTGCAGTTTCACATTGCCATTTAATTCAGCTTAACTGGATGTCATCACTAGGACCTTTGCTTTTTTTGCTCTTAATTGCTTGGGACTAATTTGAGCTGCTAAAGCCAGAGAAATGGCTGTTGCAGTGCTAACAGAGATTTTTTTTAATTTAATTTAATGGATGAAAAATCCATATTCAATTACATTTTTTGAAATGCTTGATTTTGGGTTTTAATTTGTGACTAAGCATGAAATTTCGAGAATTTCTCTTACAGCTAACACCAACAAAAAGGCTGAGGAGAAATATTGAAGATTTTATGAGAGACCTATGACCACCAGTGAATAAGTGAGGTTTTTTAAAACAGAATATAATTTACAAGGTCCAAAAATGTTTATATTTTTTTTCTCCCAAAATTGCCAATAGCAGATGAAGTGAAGAAACTGAAATTTGTCAGCTATGAATATTTCAAACTGGATATGAGTTGTTGTTGTTTTTTCACTCAGCATCATAAATCTTTGTTAAATGCTAACCTTTATAGAAAAATAAATAAATAAAAAAAACATTTATCTACTTGAATGCATTTTTTCCCCGTTTGGTCTTGATTTGATTCATCTTACTGATTCATCAAGTAAAAAAACTTATTTTTTTTATATTCATACATTCAAACAAACCCCAATACTTGGATTCTGAGTTTGCACCCTAAGTGCAGTTGAAGCATGTAGTTATTAGATCCAAATGAATTCCAAGTTATAAAATGTAGATAATTTTGTGTACTCTTTGATGACACAAAACCTCCATCATCCGTCCAGCAGATAAACGTCCCTTACCTTCATCAGTGCTGCCGCTCTGCCTCTTTCTCCTTGATCTGCTCCCTCCATCAAACAGCTCGCCTGAGGGAGAAACCTTTTCCTCTCTGAGATCCTCTGATTGATCTGGCTATTTGATGTTCTTATTTCTGCTTTGCAAAAACGTAGTAGATGCTTCTGGACAAGCCAATTTATCTTATGATTTGAACCTTTCCATGGCTTATGACACTTGCAAAGCCATTAAAAATACATTTTTTTGTATTTGGCAAAAGCTCCGTCTATCACCTGCTGTCTCAGCGACAGCTAGAGGAGCTTGGGGACATAATCTGAGTTTTCTGACATCTCCAAAGCTGTGGTTCAGAGAGCAGGAACCCTGAATCATGAATGAGATGTTTGCTGGTTCACATTTCACTCAGGGCAAACGCTGTCCTCCCTAAAACCCCTGTGGGCGCCTGGCTGCTGTGAGGCTGTCGCTTCTGTTGCTAAGGTAGTCCCATCATCCTTAGACTGAAGAAAGTATTTTTGTCTTGTTTTTCACTTTAAAAAGATCTAAACATTATAAAACACAGTAAATACTTTTTTTTTTTTTTACAACAATTTTGCTTTTATTTAGATTATTAATTTATTTGAAATATTTTAAATATGTATAAATAATAATATTAATTTTATATAAATATATACATTTATATTTTATATAAATACATACATTTATATACTGGTTATATATCACATACTACATTATTACACATTAACAAAATGTATTTATAATATGTATTTTTAAGAGAAAAATACTGATTAAGAAAATGTAGCTGGTTTGAACGGCATTATAAAGTCTTCTGCTTTCTTACACAGTTCCTGTAGACACAGTCTGAGAAGTCAATTATAATTTTCCCTTTAATTATTGCTCAAAAGAATAGTTTAATCAGATTATTGCTCCATGGCCTTCATAAACTTGCAAAATTAACATCCAGTTGCCATGGGTCATGTTAATTTCAAATTGAATGAATTGTTAGCATTTTCCCTGCAAGACTTCTTCGCTAATTGGTAAATTTAATAATTATTGAATTTTCATAATGGCACGCTGGAGGAATCATGACTTGAGGTCGGAGCTACCGCCCCGCACCCGGTAAAGAGATTTTATGATTACATAATTTAAATACTTTTAATTGTATTGGTGGCTTTAATGTAGCTGCACTTAAGATTTGATTATAGGTATTATTCAGTAAAAACTTAGATTCACTAAATAAATGTTTGAATAGGTTTCATATGCTTTGCTGCTGAAAAGATGAAAGATACGGGCCTTTCCATTACTATGCGCACCCTTATGAGCAAGAAAACATATTCCCATTTAGAGTAGGTAACCTCTCCTTGTGAACTTAATTAAGTCCGAAAGCAATAGTCCAGCGCTATTACACTGCTGGACCTCAATCAGGACTCGAGCGATTTATTTATTTATTTTTTGTTAAAAAAAAGTTACAGTTCAAGGAGACATGTCTGCGTTTTTTGTTTAGAATTTTTTTTTACATCACATTCTTAAGAACAGCAGATTTTTAAAAAGGCTGTTTAAAGGAAGCAAAGAGACGAACTTCAATGTCACTGCTGAAAAGACTCATAAAGACACTGAATTTCTTTTTCAAATCTTTCTCTGTCAATGACCTTCTCCCTGGACTTCACCCTTCTGTGAGTGAGTGTTTGTGAAAGAGAGAGGAAAAGAATGACTGACGAGTCTAAAGTGAGAGCGTGAGATTGTGTGTGTGGCATTACTGATGGATGCTTGTAATAAGCTGATGTTAAATTGATAGAAACTATGTTTTGCATTTAATAAAATAAATATACATGATTATTTTTTATTTATAAAATGAAACACAAAGGAATAGTTCTCCCAAAAATGAAAATTTGCTTAAAATCTATGCACTTTCAGGCCATCCAATATTTAGATTATTGTAATATTTTTATCAGCTTTTTGAAGCCTCCTTCTGATGGCACCCTTTCACTGCAGTGCAATCCGTCGATGAGTAAGTGATATAAGTCTACATTTTCCCAAAACAGTTCAGATGAGGAAATAAACTCATCTACATCTTGGATGGCTTATGGGTGAGTAAACTGTCAGCAAACTTTCTTTTTTTTATATCTCTATTCTTTTTATGCCAGTATCAGCTACATTTATTGCCCATGAATATTTGTAACTGGCCATAAAACTGTATTTTGTATTGTTTCTATTCTTTACATATTGGTATCAAATCACATACAAAAAAAAATTTTAAATAGTGATTTTATGCATTACATTTCGATTTCTGTGGCATAATTTGAATAACGGGTTTTACTGCATGTCCTGCCAATGTATAGAGTAACTGTAGCAATTTTACCTTTTCTAAAAAATGCATGACTTTAACTGAGTTTTTCTTAATGGATTCTACTTAATTTGCTCACATTACCTCTGTCAGAACAAGTCAAACTGTCAACTGCAATCTACTGTATTATTTTAAAAGGCAATGGAATGTCTCCCGAAGTCAAATTTTACTTGCATTTGGTACTTGCATTTGCCTTGCATTTGCAGGCATTATTACAGACATTAAAATCCTTGTATTGCAGGAATGAACATCACCAGTTGGGAATGACGTGCTTAATTGTGGGAAAAACTGTCCAATATTTAAATTTTCCTTATGAAAAATATGTCTAATTTTTCCTCTTTTGATTTTGTGGTGAATTGTGACTTGGTCATGTTTGTTTTTTTTGAGAACTAGTTGCTTCAGTTTTTGTCCAGGTTCGGATCTTTCTTTTCTTCTCAATGGCTTGAAATATCGATTCATCTCAACAGTCTAACACATCCATACATCTGTTCACACTCTTAGCACTCTAAAGCAAGAATGGATATTTTACATAATGGCTTGTACAAATGGGTCAAATATAAAGTAGATTTTATTCAGTACCATTGGTTTTCAGAGGCTGATTCTAGCGTGAATGATGTTTGAAGTGCTATCTGGTTTATGTTCCAGCATCCCCTCATTTGTGTTCATCTAGCTCCATCTGCCTGGACCGCACACACTGATGGATGTGACAGCACATAATGTGCATTTTCTGACAGAGACGCTCTTAAAAACAACACTTTTCTTCACTCGCCCTTTGGTTCCTTCTCTCTCTCTCTTATTCCCCCATCCCTCTTTTGTTGAAGACTGAGTGCTAGAAGTCAGGGCTCTAACCTTGAGATGAATAAGGACCTATGAGTTTGCAGACACATAATCCGTTTGGGCCCAGGAAAACATATTTCCCAGCATTCATTGTGACATAAGCTCTCACTGCCACTCTGTATCTGAAAGGAAGAGTAATGTGGGCCCGTGGAGTGAAGAAGGAGGTCTGAGGCAGCTGACATCCATCACTGAAGTCCTGGGGTCAAATACAAAGAATCCAGCAGGGTTTCAGATACGATTGGCCACAATACAGCAATGTGGACAAAAGTCATGATAATTTGTAATGTTTTAGACTTCCTTTATGTGCAGTTGGTCCTCATTTACTGATAACGTTTTGTTCATAATGCAGTGGAAGGTTGGATGAAATTCGTTCTATTTGTCTGTCATCTGTCAATCTATCAACCATCCATCCATCCAATTAACAAGGAATTCCTCAAAAGGTTTGTTTCCCGCCTTTGAATTTGAATTCAAAATGCCCTTGGACATGTGTGGTATTGTCTCAAGAGAAATAACTTTCATGTCTGCATAGACAGCGACTCAAAGTTGTTCTTGAGGAAGAAAGGCAATATGTGAAAGATGGAATAAAATAACCAAAGTTCACTTTTAAATTTCAACTTTTATGTATGAGTTCTTTCCTGTGAGTGTTATATCTTCTGAAAATAGTCGTGGTTGTTGAAATAAACACTTTCTTCAGGGCAGAGATCCGACGGCTGTAATATTTATAGAAAAGTGAGTATTTATGATTAGTTTATATCAATGGCCTTTCAGCTGAACCATTCATTGCCTGACCTGACCTTTAAGTTTGGCTGAAAATGACCATGTTGTTGCAAAAACTGACTGGAATGAAAAATTCTCACACTGCTGTCCGACTTTTACACATCCCAAGGAAAAAAGAAAACATTTCCTCTGCACTCTTTTTTGGAACTTATTAAACCTTGGTTCTCTGAATTATTGCGTTCTGTGAGTTTTAAGGTTTTGTAAACAGTCATAGGTGATACCTGGTGATCTCAGAGACACTGAAGTGACTGTCAGACATGTTGCGTTGAATCAGTATCGACTGGTTATAACCAAGGAGAAAATCTATCCATTAACATCCCATTCATGTCAGAGGCAGTTGCCTGGTTACCATCTCTCAAAATAAATATATATGCAATTTATTATGTTTTATAATATCTTATTCATTCGTTACTTGCCAAAAATTTCAGAATGATAAATAAATAAATGAATTATTACTTTCAAAAAATGTAATTTGTCAGAACACACTGATTCTGTCAATGGAGAAACATGCTTTTTAAGTCCAGATGGTGTTGTTAGGACATGTACTAGGGGCTAACTGGAACATGCTAACCAGGTTTTAATTTGCCAGTCTTTGCGATTATTGGAGTGCTGAGAATAATCTCATCCAGTCTCATTGCGTCAGACAAAATGAAATGGAGTGTCTACAGATGAGTCATATGAGGACCTATACTCTGAGACCCAATCACAGGAGGCACATCAAAAGGGAATCTGCTGTCCTCTGCAGAACAAAGAAACTTAAAGCTTTTAGTGCATGCTGAACGGATCTGTTGAACGTTGACAAATGAAAACTATTGGCACTGAAAAATGTAGCAGAGTTAGAATTGTTACCATAATTTCACTACATAATTGAAAGGAACTAGTTTGAAAGTATTTGGCAGTACCCAGTAGGAACAGGTGGATGAATGTTCAGTGATGTAAATCTGTGTTTCACATCTTCTGTATCATGTCTATATGACTACTGACTATATCAGCAATTTCAGCAGGGAAAATCAAGAGCGGGAACAAGAAAGATGGGAGAAGGAGAGAGAAAATTCATGAAGGATTTAGCCAAGTCAGTGAAATCATTTTTACAGGGCTGGATGGGACATTCTCTTTTTAGCTGACTCAAGTTGAACAGCAGTCTGTGGTTTCCCTTGGTTTAAACTCCAAAACACCTACTCCAACTACCCCATCAATCCATCTGTGAGAAAGCAAGCATTCTTGTTGATTTACTGTGTATGTAATGAAAATGCTTGGCTAAATGTTTGGTGTTAACATTGAATTCCTGTCAGTCTCTCTCACACAGACTCATCTCTGTCAAAGTCACCACTGCTGCAACAAACAACAATAGCAACTAATCGATCACACAGAAAACATGCCAGAATATCTACTCCTTCAAGTGGAACCATGTTGCAGATATAAACATGTTTTTCTCAGCAGTATGTTCGTGCACTGGGAAACGTGCTATTTTTCATTCTGACCCTATGATTTGCAATGAACAGATATAGTGACTTATTTTTGCCCTCTCCATTTTTTTCTCGGCTTTTTTTTTCTAATCGTTGAATCAACAGTTCTAGGAACTCGTCTTTTGATTGTGGCTGTGTTGAGAGTGGTGGTCGTATGTGCTAATGGGTCTGTGTTTTTCACTGTTTTGAAGTGCATTATAGTTGTACCACAAAGTGATATTTGTAGGAACAGAAGGTCACCAAGACACCAAGTAAACTTGTTTATGCAGTTTAACATGGGGTTTGGTGGGCATTCCTCCCAGTGATGTTTTTTAGCGAATTAAGGGACTGCCCATATAGTGAAAGATAATGAGGTTCAGTGTGATTTTGGACCCCACTGATTTTTAACAGTTAAATCTTTTTTTTTTTTTTTGTTTGTTTCAAAATATCTTCTTTTGTGTTGCACAGAAAGATTGGGTTGAAATGAGGCAAAGTAAATGATGACTTTTTTTTTCTGAGTGACTATCCCCTTAAAAGTAATTCATTGAATTATTACATCTAAAGATCCATTAAAACACTGTCATTCAGAAGTGATTTATTATTAAAATGTGTATGTATGTCTTTTTATAAGAGACTCCAAAAGTAGTTTAAGCACTATGGTCTCCACAAATGACAAAGAAACAGATCTATTGGGCTTTCCTTTTGTCAACAATAATCCAAATAAATGGATCATGAGTTTCAAATAACATACATACATTGCGTGTGGTCATCTAGCACCCCGTTTTCTCTTCTTATTGAACAAGAATTGCTTACATTATGTCACGGCCTCTTTAGTTCTTTTATTTCCGATGAGCAGATCCTCACGCCTTGTTTGTTTGTTCAGTTCATTCATGGACAAGATGTCCCAGTTTGTTCACAAATGAAATGTCTCATGCAGACTCAATAAACTGATCCATCAGTGAAGGATCTTTATAGGTCCCTGTCATTGTCAGTCCCACCAATAATATCACTCATTGACCGCATTATTTCCTCAAGCTATAGCCAGTTTTGTATGATTTGTTAATATAACTCAGTATGTTCAGTGGGACTGGATTACATATTAGCTCAGCAGGGTTTAAGATTCTCCTTGGGGAACACATTTTAAACAAGTTTTTTATTACACAGATGGTTAAAAATATTTTTAGTACAGTTTAGCAGGCCAAAGAGGAACATACTGCAGCATTTTAAGGTGGTAGCTTAACATTTAAGAAACATTGATGCACATAAAGGTTGTGGGTTAAGTCCCATGTGGTTATGTTCATTTTATTCTCCTCTTCATGTACTGAGCACATTAAGTTTTATTTCAATTATGTCATGATTAGGTGCAGACTGTAGAAGTTACTTACCAAATGCAATTTGTGTATAAATGTTTTGGTTGTTGACATCTTTATTAATTCTTATAGTATTTGCTTCATAAAAAGCTATCTGAGGCATGCAGGAAGATCTCTGAAGATCCTACTAAAAGTGAGAGAGCAAGATGGCATTAGATGGTAGTCCCATCATGGCTATTTAAAGTGAAGAGGCATCTCGGAAGACAGCTGATTTGATCTGAAGAGCTGCCATGAGTGTTAGGGCCATGTAAGGCCAGAACCCTTTTCTAGTAAATATCTTCATATTTCCACTCATCCATATGCTCTTATAATCACATTCACGCTTGGCTCATTCTTCAGCAAATCACAGATATGGTCCTCAGCTAATCTGGGGTCCAGATCTTCCGCACGAATAAACCTGATGACATGACTGTTTGAGTGAGTTTGAGGCAATGAACTGTGAATCTCTGATTTTTGTTCCTGTATGTTTCATATCAGCGGCTTTACAGGCCCATGGTGCATTAAATACGCTATTTATGGATTATGGCTGTCAAAGGACGGTCATGATCCAAAAGTTGTCATTTGGATTCTCAGGTGAAACGACGCCATCCTGTTTTACCTGCTGCCATTGTGTCTAAGGCAGGTGTTCTAACACTGTAGGGCCCTTGAACGGATGCTTTCTTGGATACTGGCATTACTGCTATTGAGGAGTAACTGAGTAAAAGTAATGATGCTACTTTTAAAATAGTGGAAGTTTTTCAGTAACAAGCTCCTTTTTCCATTGGTGTAGTAGCATGACAGTATACACTATACTGTATCTCAGTTTTTAATGTTGCATTGTTGTGCACACAGCCAATAGCTAAGCAAGCTGAGGCAATATCAAACGTGTCTTGCAATACTATTGCTTGCTTTCGTATGTGTTTTTAAAGTTTGAATTATTCTAGTGAATCTATTCGTTCAAATTGCTCATGTTAGATGAACTGATTTTTTTTAGGAAAATATTTAGTTTAATCATGCAGTTCCTTAAATTCTGTTAAATGATGTATACAACTAAATAATGCTTTATTTATTTCTATCACTGTATATTTGTATTTTGTTGTTCATACTTTCACATACTTTCACAAGTCATGATTGTTAATTTATTAAAAACTCTCTTTTTAAAAATAGTTTTGTTATTATGTACACTATTGTTTAAAAGCTTGGGTTCAGTACATTCATTTAATCAATTAAGAAATTAATACTTTTTTCACCAAAAATGCATTACATTTATCAAAAGTGACAAAGACATTTATAATGTTTAAAAAGACCTGTATTTTAAAAAACTGCTGTTCTTATGAACTTTATATTCGTCAAAGAATTCTGAAAAAAAAAAAATGAATGGCAGTTTCCACAAAATTATTAATCAGCACAACTGTTTTCAATATTGATAATAATAAAATGTTTCTTGAGCTGCACATCAGCATATTAGAATGATTTCAGAAGGATTTTATTTTTAAAAAATTGTGTAGCTTTTAATATATTATATAACTTCTTTGAAATTGCAGCTTGCCAAGCTAAAAGCTGCCCATAATTTAAAATATCTTCCTTAATATTGGTGTGCAGTCTCTGTGTGCATGCAAGGATATGAATTTCCAATGCATCTGCTTGTCTGAAGCCTACCAAAAATAACTGAACAAATTATGCAAAGATGGCATATAAAGCCTTGATTTTCCTTATTTTATGTTTTACTATGCCATTTTTTATATTTTACTATCTAATTTTAAAGCCATAATGTTGATGTCCATTAGAACCACTTTATAAGATTGGACCGGAATGCGAGGACGTCTTCATTTTATCTTTACACCAGAACTGAACCGGCTGGTTCATAAACTGGAGTTATGGGGCATGAAGTCGAGACATGCAGTTAAGGCTGAGTAGATGAAGGGCACAAATAATGGTTATAACCATGACCTTTCCATCCTCTACTCATACTGTCGCTTCTGCACTGATCTGCCATGCTGAGTATAAAGGCTCTTCATTACTGATCCTAAATGAGCACATATTCAGGAAATTATTTTATGTACCAAGTCTTACAGCTCACTTCTATGTTTCTGATGCAAATGATCTCTCATTAAGCCTCACTCAAAATATTTGTGAAGTCAGTAAACATTGAATTAATAATGTGATGCTAAAAACCTTCCTTGAGTGAGAACCACAAGCATAGCATACTCTAAGTTTCAAGTGAGTTTATGGAAGGTTTTTTTCTCTCTCAAAATTGAAAAATAAATAATAAAACAATTCTGTAGATAATCATTCTTTTTATAACATTTATAACAGAGGTGTTTTTCCACAATTTCAGTGTTTCTAATTGCCACATTTATCCTCAACTATGGGCACTTTTGAACTTTTTTGGGAAAGAAAAAAAAACACACTTTTCACACTCTCCTTAGTTTATTTAATTGGTCAAATAACAGTGTCCCCACAACAGTGCCATTTTCACAATACTGTATGTATTGTTCATATTTATGGAAATTAAATTTTTGGAATAAATGTCTCCTTTTCCTTGTGAAGGCTAATTTCATAGCTAGCATTTTATGCATGCCGAATACACACCAGTAATATATTCTGTTCTTCTTCTTTTTTTTCTTTCTTTAAATTAAAATAAATAAATTAATTAATTAATTGTCACTTTCCCTACATCTGGCACAAGGATCAAACAATAAATACAATCATGAATCTTTCATAATTTCTGGTTTTGTTTGCAATGGTATGGTATAGTATGATATGTATTGGAGACACTTTCTGTGATTTTCTGTGCTTTTTAGGCCCATGTTCAGTTGCTTAAAAAATAATAAGAGTAATTCAAACACCTTTGTTCAGACCATTAGTCATGAAATTCTTAGTAAGTGTAATGAATGACGCTGAAATGAAGGTGCATTTTACTTGAGCTGAGTGGTAGATAATTTTGAGATCATTTAGATTTTAATGTTTGCAAGTGTGGTTGAGTTGTTTACTTTGTAATTGGTTCATCCATTTCCACAGTTTTTTACCCTTTCAGGCTGATTTGCAAAACACGATAGACAAAAACTCCTGAAGCCCAATATCCATCTAACTTGTGCTTTTGGAACAGTTTTTGGAGGACTGATGCGGTCGTCTGCTTTCTCTGGCACGCTCAAGGACACGTCTCCCACGAGCTCGTTAATCATTCCCCAATTAAGACTGGGGTGCGGGGGGGTTTGTTATGACAAAACTCTCAGGTGACTGGAGCGTCGGAGCGTGCGTCCAATCGGACTGCGCCTCATTCTCCCTGACACCTGTCTGGGTTTTGCCAATGATTGATTTGGACAGTGTTATTCTCTGAGAGTAATTGCAGCTCGGCTTCTGGTTTCAACGACTCATGCTTTGCCATTGGGGATCGCAGAGCTGCTTATGCATTCCCCTCCGTAACATGTTATTTGTTGTAATTTCATTTCGTCCTTCCCTTCCTCCCTTCCTGCATGTGATCTCCCCCACTGGGCTTTTATGCAAAGGCTGACCGTATCCATTCAGTGGCGTAAATCGCCAACTGTTTTCTGAAGTGCCATGAACAAGCGTATTTAGAAGATCCAGTTTCATTCGCTTTCTTGGCTCTTGATAATTTATCACACTGGGATGCATTAAGCTTGACCAAAAAAGAAAAAAAAGATGGGAAGAGCAGACACCTTATGGTGCCTGCAAACATTTGTCTTTATCCGCTGTGTTTAGGAACGCTGGTATCTTGCTGAGTTGAGCTGTTTTGTACAGAGAGCTTACTGTGTGACCACAGGATGAGTTTAAACGGAAGCATGATTTGGAGAGAATCGTTCAGACTGCCTGTGGCTGTGTAGTTCTACTCTTTCACGCAGATGGATTATTTCAGATGTGCTGACTGGGGCAGATTGTTGTTTTCACAAAGAAAGAGAAAAAGCTTTTGGCTAATATTCAAATTATATTCAAAGGTTTTTGGATGTTTTTAAAGCAGTGTACTGACTGTAGGCATCGACCTTGTACAGAGTATTTCTTTCCTGTAATCTTGTCTTTGGTCTTCAAGGAGATGCCAGTTCTGCCTAAAGACCTTCCAGTGATGAGGCAGACATGCTTCACCATTAGTGTGTCATTGTCTGACGCCTGCCTAGTTACTAGTCATTTAGCAGACGCTTTTATCCCTTGTGACGTGTTAGACAGATTTAATTACAAGAACAGTTCTGCAGGAGCCAAGTCAGGTTACGTATCTTGCTGAAGGGTGTCTGAGGTGACAGAGCAGAAAGGATGAATCATCTCAACCAGATTCAAACAAGCGGCCCATATCTCTAATCATTAGTCCACCAATATTTGTTCATTTTTGCTCTTGAGGTCTTAACTCCAATCCTTCTTAGCTTTTGAGTAGATTGATATCTTGTGAGCTTTTGTGAATGGCAGTGTTTGCCAGTCTTGACAAATTTTCAAATCAGTTCAGTTCAGTTTGATTCAGTTTGGTTGTATAGTTGTTCGGTTCATTAATTCAGTCCAGTCAGTTTGATTTGGTTCATTTCGGTTCAGTTATTCAGGTCAGTTCAGTTATTCATTTTAGCTCAGTCTGATTTGATTAAGTTCAGTTCAGCGGAGTTCAGTTTGATTTAGTTTGGTTCAGTTCATTTTACTTTAGTTATTCAGTTTTGTATGATTTGGTTCAGTTCTGTTTAGTACAGTGCAATTCAAGTTGAGTTAATTCAGCTCGGCTTAAATTGAAGCAAAATCAAAAGTTTGGTTTGATTTGATTTTGTTCAGCTGAGTTCAGTACTGTGCAGTGCAATTCAAGTAAAGTTGATTCAGTTCAGTTCAGTTCAGTTCAGTTGTTTAGTTCAGTTTGATTAGGTTTAGTTCAGTTCAGACTAGTTTGGCTCAGTTCTGTTTTGGTTGATTTGGTTCAGTTCAGTTCAGTTTGATTCAGTTCAGTTCAGTTGTTTAGTTCGGGTTTGATTAGGTTTAGTTCAGTTCAGACTAGTTTGGTTCAGTTCTGTTTTGGTTGATTTGGTTCAGTTCAGTCCAGTTTGATTCAGTTCAGTTCAGTTGTTTAGTTCGGGTTTGATTAGGTTTAGTTCAGTTCAGACTAGTTTGGTTCAGTTCTGTTTAGGTCGATTTGGTTCAGTTCCATTCTTCTGTTTTATTTGGTTCAGTTCAGTTGCAGTTTAGTAGTTTGAGTCGACTGAACACATTGTTTTAAAGCAGCCTTAAAATTTTAGTAAACAAGCCAAATATTTTATGGAAGTATTTTTGTTTTGAATAAAATGATGATACATTTATGCATGTGGCAGACACTTTTATCCAAGTGAGTGCATTCACAGAAAATCAAACCAACAGTATGACCGTGTTACTGTGGTGTTATTAGCGCCATGCTCTACAATGTGAGCCACAGGACCACTAAGAAAAATGCTAAATACTGGTCATAAGGAATCAAAACTGATACAGCATCTCCACTGATCATTACAATCTTTTAACTCCCTGCTTGCTCTGAAATGCCTCTCTAGAGCAGCATGTGGGCGAAGAGACAGAGGCATTGACTCAGGGGTTTTTCGTGACGGATCCTGTCTGAGTCTGTGACCTATAGGGCATACCCATCTCTTTAATGAAACAGCCTGGGCCCTGAGCGTGGCCTGAATCAGCATCAGCTCTGCTTCTAATTTTAGATGTTGGCCACCGAGTCAACAGCATTGCTTTAGGAACACTGGTAAGTGCAATAGCACAGTAAAGAGACACCTGTCAGGAGGCCTGAAGCAGTTTCTCTCTCTCTCTCTTTCTCTTGTTTGTCTCTCATATATTCACAAAGGCACAGAAGAAAAAAGAAACAAAAGCACATATACAATAAGCATTACATTTTTATGAAATTTTAGAGGAAGCATTCTAGAAATAAATAAATAAGATACACTAATTAGGGAAATTTTGATTACTCACCATAATTTTCTTTTTCATGCTCATTACTGAAGAGTTTGAATAGTTGTGAAATTTGATGCAAGTCGATGTAAATCTATACTCAGGGCATCCTAGTTGTAGTGTTGTTCCTCATTTCCTTTTATCCTTGTATTTATTTTTAATGTAATGTTTTGTTTTAATGAATAAAATATCATGTTAATTTGACATTTGGTCTTAGAATGCTCCAGTTATAGGATGATTGGCGTAGTCCTTTTTAATGTACATTTAAATGCAGCCTGCTTTTGTTTTTGACAATATCGGCATAATGAGTGACGAGCGTGCATCCAAGAGAGATTTTAGTAACGCATTAATGTCCCCAGCGCATCTGTCGAGGGAAACAGATGAGCTAATTATACTCATCAGGTCTCCACTCTTTAATAAGCTGTGCCTAAGTGCTGCTTACCGCCACGTTAATGGTCAAATTTGGGGTTTTTTTTGCAGTAATAAAAGTACCTGACGCAGATCTGTGGGAGGTTTTCTAAAATTAAACTCCCCAAAGTGCTATATGACACACAGACCTTTTTAAATATTCTCTTTAATGCAAATAAGAATCATCAACATATAGAATATTCATAGCACGGATCAAAGCATGAGGAATACTGATCATATTATTTTACAGATCTGAAGAATTTGATTATTTTTTGTCATTGTCATTACAATAAATTAATAATAGCCAGAGGTTCTTCCAGACCTTCAAAAGATTTTTTATTCATCATAGAATGTTTTTTTGAGTTTGTACTATCGTATAATACTGTATTAATTTCCTTTTTTTTAACGTGTGAGTAGGTGTGTTAATTTTAAATTTTTAATAATAATAATAATAAGATAATTTTTTACTTAAATTCTGTGCATGATATGTTTGTATATCGAATAAAGATATATATATATATATATATATATATATATATATATATATATATATATATATCAGAGGTCGCGTTAACCGAAAATTCTCCGTCATTGACGGAATTTTTTTGGCAGTTCTCATCATAAATAAATAAATCCATAAACCTATATGCTCCTCCTGTAGGTTCAATATTAAAAATGAAAATGAGAACAAAAATAGAAGCAACTAAATGTGTTATTATAACTAAAATATGAAAATTAAAATGACGGGTAATAATAGATTATGATGGAATTTTTACGACCCTGTCCGTCAAAATGACGGAAAATGTTAAAGTCTAATCTAACCTCATATATATATATATATATATATATATATATATATATATATATATACTATAGATAGATATTTCCATTTTTTTTCACTTTTATAATAATATACTTATACCTTAATAAATATCTCAATTACCTATGCTTAAAATTGGTTTCTGTATTTTATTAAATATCTTAGGTCATCTCCTTACACTACATATATTTTTCAGGATGACTATATGTCAACAGCTCCTTGCACCACTGTTATCAAAGGAATTATTTGATAAATGCTGTGTAATTCTAGTTTTTGTACGTCTACAAGGGTCATTATGGCTGAAAATGTGTCCAGTATTGTTGGATTCTTACTGAAGTTGTTCATATAGTAGCTGCAACCTGAAAAACAGATGCATTAGCATGTTCTGCTAATGTAAAAAAATTGCTCATAATCATTTCACAAATGAATGCGCAAACAGCCTTACACTAAAAAGCATATTACCCAGATGCTATGTTCTGTAGCTTTAAGCCTCATTGCCCTCTAAAGAGAACAGACATGCTAAAACGCAGGGAGAGAGATTCATTAGCCTCAAATGTGGGTACCTGCCGTTAGCCAAGCAAAGTCAAGCCAATGCTCACATTCTGCCAGACTTTAAATGCGGCCCACATGCTTCTGTGAGCAAACATTAAGCCCTGGTACTAATGGGCATCAGCCCAGCCATCGCTATTACAAAGTCCATTAAGGCCTTGGAGGGTGGAAATAAATAAACGCATCACAACTTATAAATGTTTTATAAGTTACACTGAGGGTAAACTGTACACTGAGAGTTCTATCTACAGGAAATTAAAATGAATAATAAAAAAAATTAACTCTTCATTTCAGCTGAGGATTATGGGGTAATTATGTTCTAGAGTCTCTTTTTTAGGAAATGAAAAGATAATGTCTAGACCTGGAATGCATGAATCATCCAGTCTGGGGTCTCGCACTTCTTGTTTGAAATATAAATTATTTAGCTTTAACTAAAAGAAAAAAAACAGGAGTATGATTTGCTGCTATTGCTTAGCATATGTCAGTAGAACAAAATAAATGGTCCATGGTCTGCCAGGATTTTAGGAGAATATGCTCTGATGCTTCAATATGCTCTGATGATACAAAATAATCCCTTTTTGGCAAGAACAATGGAGATTAGTCACAGTATTAATTTAATGTCTAACATAGATCCAACCTTCTGTCATGTTTAGTTATTCAGCTTGAAGCCTACAGCCTTTGCTTTATATATATGCTATTTATGTGTTTGATTGAATGTGTTTGCAAATTAAAAACATGATTTAATAAGTAAATCAAAGAATACATTTTTTTATGTGGCATCCTATAAGAAACGAGTAAAGCAAGAATTTAGTAGTAGTGTCCCATGAGGCAATGTGGCATGTAAAATAACACCGCTTCTATTAGCCTACAGATATGACTTGTCTTCTTTTCATGTTAGTGTACATGATTTCAAGCTTTTTTTATATATATATATTGTGTCATTTATTTTGAATATATTTACAATTCCTTTCTGATTTTTCTGCCATTTTTAGAAGCTCTATTGGATGCAAATGAAGGCGTCAAGATGTCTTGCATTTTATGAAAAAAAAACTGTTGGTATGACGCTCAGAGAGACATACCTCAGCAGGGAGCTGTTTCTTGAACTCTGCCTAATAATCAGCCAATCAAGCAGACATGATCATGTTTTTCCCAAATCTGCTGGATATGGCTTGTCAGCCAAGAGAACTTTTTGATAAGAATTGAAAACAACATTTAGATGTCTTTCAGATGGCAGCACAATACCCAGTGATAATATATTGATCAAAGACAATAAAATGATGAAACAAGATTAAGTGAAATTCTTTTTTTTCTCTAAATTTGCCTAGCAAGATTAAAAACAGAGAGACAAAAGAAAAGAAAAGAAAAGAAAAGAAAAGAAAAGAAAAGAAAAGAAAAGAAAAGAAAACATGCAGGGTCTTGCTCATGCACAGAACAGAAGTAGCACATTATGTTCCTTAGTTTTGGGCTCTGACTGAAAACTCAAAATGAATAATTTCAAGCTCAGCCTCCTACTTGCTCCAGGCCTAAATGTCAGATGGTGTGTTTGTCCAGCATAGTGAGGTTGTTTTTTAAGGGATTTGAAGCCCATAACGTCAACTGGAATCAGTCTTATGCAATACTTATATCTGAGATCCAGAAAAGGTGGGGAACTTGTATGTCCTGAACTTATTTCCCCTAAACTCTAAACAACCCAAACCCAAACTCAAAGCCAGTGTTTTTGTTTGTGGACAAAACATAGAACCTTTTTCCAAAATGGTGGTTATGAGGCAACTGAGCCAGATGTTTTTTGTCAGGTTGTTCTGCAAATTATAAAATATTTGCCTGTTGTTCTATAAATTATATTGTTTTTCAGCTGTGTAAAAGACCTGTGTAGCCAGAAAATTAGATACATATATTGTATATATATATATTGTGTGTGTGTGTGTGTGTAGTAGTAGTAGTAGTAGTAATAATAATGTATGTGTGACTCATTCTTTCTTCTAACAAATCTTTACCTAAAGACCCTAAAATGTTTTCTTAATTTATGTTCCTATCAAACATTACACCAGGGGCAAATCCAGAAATATTTAAGTGGGTGGGCCTACATAAAACAGGGTGTAGCATAAAGTGTAGCATATGAAAACTGTATGTCAAATTGCCAGCAGAAAATCCAGCACAAAAGGTTCAATACACAAAACTTGTAAAGCATTGATTAACATTAATGTTAATTTCAACATTCATACCTGAGCTAACACAAATAACAAATACAGCTGGAAGCAGCGATTATGGATTATTATTGATACTCACTCTCCCTAATGAACAGTATTTTTACTAACTAACGTTAACAAGGATTAATGAATATAGTAACAAATGTATTGCTCTTTGTTAATGTTAGTTAATGCATTATCTAATGTCAACTAAAGAGAGTTTATTGTAAAGCATCACCTTAGCCTTAGACAGCGAGGCTTCCCAGATGATCTTATAATCAAGTGTCTCTGTCAGTTCACGTTCAAAAGAAATGTGCGCTTGCAGGATCTACCAAAACGTTTATGTGGTACTTCCCACAAAAGATGCATCTATTTAATGGATCAAACACTGTACCTATGCTAATATGAATCTACAAACATGCTTGGCTCAGAAGTTTCCAGTATATAAATCCATCACCTGCAGGTAGTCTGGTTTCATTTGTAGATGGTCGGGATTCATTGCGAAGACTTAGGTTCAGTTGGGATATCCAATATATATTGACTGATTGATATTTGTCTCACTCGTACCTTCACCACTGAAACATCTCATATAGTCTCTGGTAAGCCCAGGAGTATGTTAGGTGCATCATTTCAGTATATCTTTCCACGACTCTTACTCGTAAAGTGACTGTTACTGTTAGCACCAAATATAGGAATTTTCTGACATCAGAAATGGGACTTTTTGTCCCCTCAAGTGTTTCTGTGGTTTCTGTGCGACTTCTGCAGATTATGTGATGCTCTACATTAGTATGTGTTGAGCTCCATTACATGACTCACTTGATATCTCACAGTCATATCAGCGCTAAGATGTCTGTTTGCGCTCTAGTGTCGTGATGTGAGGTGAAAGTAGATAGATTACAATATGACATTGTTTATTTATCCTTTTAAACACTGGCATGCCTCCTGATTTATCTTGGGAGTTGGTTGTAGAGCTTGGCAGACGTTCATTATGGTGGGTTCAATTACACAAGTCCAAGTAAATGATCTAGCAGGAATGAATCAGTGATTACGGGAGATTATTTGCTGCTAACTGCAGATGCTATTTTTGCAGTAAACAAACCTCAGAGAAATCTCTGAAACATTCACCATTTAATGTCATCTGCGGTGCCTTTTTAAAACAGCATTCGTTCTTGCAGAAGGGTCTCACTGGTGACCTGATGAGAAACATGCCATCTGCTGTAGCTTTTGATGCATTTTATCAGACTGGATATTAATGACATAGTTACTGGTTTTCGTGTTTCATGTTACAAATGTCAGTGAGAATTTAAAGTTGTTTAAAAAAAAAAGTGTAATATAGTGCACGAGTCTACTTTTATGGTGCTTTTATGGTTTGGCCAAAAGCAGTTGCCATTTTGGTGTGTAGGCAAGGAGTTTTCCAATTTCTCTGCTTTTGATTCAAGGAAAAATAACAGCATATTGGTTTTGAATGATATAAGGTTGAATAAACAATGACAGAGTTGTATAGGACAGCTTTCAGTGTCCTGTCACTTTAAAACAGTTGCAACAATGATTTAAAGGGAGGCGAATTGTCCATCAAACACTCTCGGTGACATTTGATACCACTCATTCTACTATAGACTGGATCCTCTGAAAGTTAATGTCAGACCAAAGATGAGAGATAGAAGATACACCTGATGAGAGGGGTAGCGAAAGAAAGAAAGAGTGACACCTGTGCACTGTTTTCAATATTCCATGCATTTAAAAGAGAGTAAGAATCATCTCAAGCTCTCGAGAGCGAACGTCATCACTTCAGCCTTCAGACTTAAATGTCATATGAATTCCTGCTGGAGTCACATTTAGGGTCACTTTGTTGAACATTTGGCTCTGAAGACACTACAGCTTGAAATTTCGGTAACCATCTGCTGTGTCATTTTTAACCCTCTCTCTTTCTCTCCTCCATCAGGTCATGTCACCAAGACTTAAATCTGATGCTTTATTTAAAATTCAGGATTTCTACTGTCCATAGGCCCATCTGTGTGTAAGTGAGCAGAGTGTTTGTGTGTGTCCAAACTGAAGTCCCCCGAGATGGCATTTATTGATGCTTCTTGTAATGTCACAGTCTTCAGACATTGATTAGAGAGATGACAGTGCTTAGCTGTTCTCCAGTGCTACTGTTTACTGAAGCCTTTAGTGACTTTAAATCAAACACAACTGGATTTCTTTTCATTTTTTTCTTCTATCCCTCTACAGTCCGATTGAGACATATTTATTGATCGTTCAGAACTTTTTTCTATACCTTTCATCCACTGGCATCTTTTCTGTTTGATTCTGCATCATTTCTGTGTTCATTATTTCTTCTTTGAGGTCTGTTTTTTCCTTTTCTTAATCTCGCTCTCTTCTCTCTTATTCATTGTGTCTGTCTTTTGACTTTCGTCTCATCGAATCAGCATTGTGATGATGAAACATCAGTGTTTTAAGCAGAAATGCAGCTATGAATCTGTCTATTCTTATTTTTTATCATCTACAACATGGTGTGGTTTAAAAAAAAAAGTCACTGGCAGCACAATAAATCCAGTCAGGTTTTGTCCCCAAACGTCTTTTCAAGAACGTTCCTCTCTAGGGGTGTGTGTAGGACGCCAATTGACCAGTCACCCACACTCTAAAGAAGAAAGTGTACGCTAGCTCCTTTACCAGTTACCGCTGAGAGAACAGAAGCCAACCGTGGGAAGTCTCTGATCAGCCGAGCTTTGAAGATCTTCAGCTCCAAGACGATCCTAAAATTATCCAACAGTAGTCACATTTACAGCAACTTACAACGTGCTCCAATAACAGCAACTTTTTTCAAGTGTAATGGCTTTAGAGACCAAACAAGTTGTCAAGTGTGGTTAAATGATACTTATTTTTAGCAACATTTGAGGTTTTGAGCAACACTTTGTTTTTTAAGCTGATTCACAAATGGATAAAGAAATCATTTGACAAAATGGCAAAAACAGCAAGTGGCAAATAGACAAACAAAAATGCTATTTAAAATAGGCATTTAAAATGATTTATTAATGAAATTAAGTTGAAATTGTTTCCATTAGGTTTTCAGGTTAAAATGATATATATGTATGTATGTATATATATATATATATATACAGTACAGGTCAAAAGTTTGGAAACATTACTATTTGTAATGTTTTTGAAAGAAGTCTCTTCTGCTCATCAAGCCTGCATTTATTTGATCAAAAATACAGAAGAAAAACAGTAATCTTGCAAAATGTTATTACAATATAACATAATGGTTTCTGTTTTAATATACTTTAAAATATAATTTATTTCTGTGATTCAAAGCTGAATTTCCATCAGCCATTACTCCAGTCTAAAGTGTCACATGATCCTTCAGAAATCATTCTAATATGCTGATTTATTATTAGAATTATCAATGTTGGAAACAGTTGGAAATGCCAAATATTTTTTTGGAAACTGCGATATTTTTCAGTGATTCTTTGATGAATAAAAGATTAAAAAGAACAGCATTTATTCAAAATAGAAATCTTTTCTAACAATATAAATCTTTGCTATCACTTCTTATCAATTTAACACATCTTTGCTGAATAAAAGTTTTAATTTCTTTCAATAAAAGAAAGAATAAAAATTTACTGACCCCAACCTTTTGAACAGTAGTGTATATTGGTAGAAAAGATTTCTGTTTTAAATAAATGCCCTTTTTTTTTTACTTTTTATTCATCAAAGAATCCTGAAAAAAATATCACAGGTTCCAAAAAAATATTAAGCAGCTCAACAGTTTCCAGCACTGATAATAAATCAGCATATTAGAATGATTTCTGAAGGATCATGTGACACTTTAGACTGGCAAGTAATAACTGATGGAAATTCAGCTTTGAATCACAGAAATAAATTATATTTTAAAGTATATTAAAACAGAAACCATTATGTTATATTGTAATAACATTTTGCAAGATTACTGTTTTTCTTCTGTATTTTTGATCAAATAAATGCAGGCTTGATGAGCAGAAGAGACTTCTTTCAAAAACATTACAAATAGTAATGTTTCCAAACTTTTGACCTGTACTGTATATATATATACATAGACTGCTATTATAGAATATATACTGTATATACAGCCAGCAGCTTATATATAAACTGTGTGAGTTTGATTTATACTACACACCTGCATAGAACAGAAATTCTTGAGAAATTAAATTAATTTCATACTGTGAAAGTACTCAGAGCAGTCGTCATTCGTGGTAATTTTTTTAGTCGGTTTTGCCATTCACAACTCTGTTATTGTGTAACATCTTTATTTCTGTTCATTTAACTTTTTAAAAAAAATAACTGCAGCTTTCAAAACCCTTCTAGGCTATGCAATCATTGTATTTGTCAAAAATAATACAGAATAATAGTGAATGTTCTTTAAAAAAAAGGAAAGAAAGAAAGTGATTTATGATTCGTGAGAGGCTTCATACCCTCAGTTCACTTTAAAAAATAGATTAAAAGCCAACAGAAGGGGTTTATCACATGAGCCCACTGAATGCAGACTGTAACTTCAGAGAGAATTTTTAAACATCTGGATGACGAGTCACGTGATTTTCTTAAGAAGTAATTAAAGGGTGTTGGAATCTGGCAATTTTTTGGAATCTAGGTGTGGATTTAACATGGAACAGTAATGTATTGAGTCCCTATTACAGCTTTGACAGAGGTTGGGGTCTCCTCCAAACCCATTCCATGTATAGGATTGGTCTGTCACAGCACAGGCTGCTGCAACCAGAGGAGCAATTAACAACCCAGCTGTGCTAGACTAACTATGCTAATTAGCACAATAATCAGCCACAGTGTGGTGATTTCTACATAAATATAGACAACCTCAGCAGACCAGGCCCACCATTCACCGTTGCTATGAAAGTCAACCCGAAGTCAAAATTAACTATTTTATGTATGTATGTGTATATACATATATACATACACATACACACACACACACACACACACATATATATATATACAGTACTGTGCAAAAGTTTTAAGCTCCTCTAATTTCCCCTTCAAATGCGGCACAAGACAGGGCTGCCCACTGCCACCTTTGCTTTTTGCATTGGTAATTGAACCATTGGCAGTTGCCATTTGTACTGAACAGTCCGTACTTGGAATTGAGAGAGCTGGTACAGTTCACAAAATCTCACTATACGCTGATGATGTGTTGCTCTATACCTCTGATCCGGCTGTTTCTTTACCAGAAGTCCTGAGAATTGTAAATTCCTTTAGCCTCTTTTCCGGTTATAAATTAAATATAAGTAAAAGTGAGATATACCCAATACATTTTCCAGTTTCTAATTTACCAATGAGTGTTTCAATGTTTAAAGTTGCTTTTCATAGTTTTAAATACTTAGGAATAACAATTACTCGTAAGCGTTTAGATCTCTTTAAAACTAATTTCACTCCGCTCCTTCAGAGAGTTCAGAACGATTTTGCCCGCTGGTCAGCTCTCCCCATTTCTCTGGCTGGACGTGTGAATTCAGTAAAGATGAACGTGTTAGCTAGATTTCTGTACTTATTTCAGTGTGTTCCTATTTTTATACGTAAATCTTTCTTTAAGTCTTTAAATCAACACATCTCATCTTTTATCTGGAACAAAAGACCAGCCAGAATTCAGAGGGAAATACTTCAGAAACCAAGGGTTGAGGGTGGGCTCACCCTTCCTAATTTCTTATTTTACTACTGGGCCGCAAATATACACTCTACACTATTTTGGTTTCTGAGACACTTTGGGCTCTGTGATTGGGTTCCAGCTTGGGTCAGCACTGAAGAGGGTTCTTGCTCCCCAGCCTCACCAGCTGCACTACTGTGTGGTCCTCTTACTGCTGTCTCACGTCTTCCATACGGTAATTCCATTGTCCGACAATCATTACGAATTTGGTCCCAATTTCGAACCCATTTCGGCCTTCAACGATTGCCATTGGTCTCACCAATTAATCGTAATCCTATATTCCCCCCCTCTCTTAATGATAAAGCATTTAATAGTTGGCAGAGAGCAGGCATCTCAGTCGTTAATGATATCTACATTGATAATATTTTTCCCAGCTTTTCTCAGTTGACACAAAAATTTACCCTTTCTAGTGCTCATTTTTTTAGATACTTGCAGTTTCGAAACTTTGTCAAAAATTCATTTCCCAACTTTCCAAATCTTCCACCTAAATCACATCTAGATCAAATTCTTGAAGTACCCTCAAATAAAAAGGGTGTATTGTCTACTCTATACAGGCTCATCTCCTCTATCTCTACTCCCTCTCTCTCTTTTGTTAAGCAACAGTGGGAGTTAGACCTTGGCCTCACATTTGAAGATGAGATTTGGAGCCAGATATTATCCCGTGTCCATACCTCTTCTATTTGTGCACGACATAGTCTTATCCAATTAAAATTTATTCATCGAATTTATTGGACAAAAGTGAAGTTGGCAAAAATTTGGCATGATGTTGATCCTATATGCGATCGTTGTCGTCAGACCCCCGCAGACTTAATGCATATGTTTTGGTTATGTCCATCCATAACCTCTTTTTGGCTGTCAATTTTTAAATGTTTTTCTTCTGTAACAAAAAAACAGATCGAGCTTTGTCCTTTGGTTGCACATTTTTGGACTTCCTCCAAATGTCACAGGTTTGCCTGGATGTTCTGCAAACGCTTTTGCTTTTTCAACATTATTGGGTAGACGGCGTATTCTTCTGTTATGGAAACAAAATCTTCCCCCATCCTTTGATGACTGGCTGAGAGATGTTATGAGTTTCATTCATTTGGAAAAAATTAGGTACACAATAAAGGGCAACACTGGCATATTTTCTGAAACCTGGGACCCTTTTATTTGTTTTTTTTTCTGGTAAGGTGAATCCTTCTTCTGTAGTTGGTTAATCTAATCATTAGGATGTCCTTGTGATTGGGACTTGATTTTGATAAAAAACGTATTGAGTATACGAATGTGCACCATATGTACATGATCTTTATTTATGTTTTGTTCGTTGATGCAAATGTGTACAATGTACTTGGGAGATTATTTATCTTGCTTCTAAACTTATTTTGTACATAATTTACATACACTTCATAATTATGTAATGAGTTTTTTTTTCTTTTTCTTTTTTAAATTTTGTATTTATTTTATTTTTTTGTCTGTTTGGTTTGTAAAATTTGGTGTTGGGGTGGCAGGTAGGGTTGGGAAAAATATTTGTTTCTATTCTCTTGTATCTTCATTCTTCTATTATTATAAAAGTTTAATAAACAGACTAAGCAAAAAAAAAATAAATGTTTAAACGGAGAAATTTTACACTTTTATCCACTAAATGAGCTCATTTCAAATTTGATGCATGCTACAGGTCTCAAAAAAGTTGGCACGGGGGCAACAAAGGGCTGCAAAAGCAAGAAATTCTGAAAAGATTCAGCTGGGAGAACATCTAGCAACTAATTAAGGAAATTGACATCAGGTCTGTACCCCCTGGGGTCGGCTGTCGGCTGTACCCCCAGGGGTACCCCCTGGGGTCGGCTGTCTCGCCGGCGAGACAAACTCATTTTTTTTCTTATCAGTGTAAAAGACACTAAAAATACTCTGTTGATTTTGGTCACACAAATAAGTGTTATACATCAATCGAAACTGTTAAGTGTCTACTTTTTTTTGTGTACACTCACGATTACAACAAAACTTTGTGGTTTTGGGAAAAAAAAGAAAAC
>JAFVLL020013107.1:0-36799 GCA_021397915.2 Tor tambroides | reverse complement strand
AGAGATCTGATCTCACCATCATCCAGTCTGTCTGGAATGACATGAAGAAACAGAACAAACTGAGACAGACTAAATCCAGAAGAACTGTGGCAATGGCTTCAAGATGCTTCAAGAGACCTACCTGCAAAGCTCCCTGAAGAACTATGCGCAAGTGCACCTAGGGCAAAAGTTGATTTAAACGCAAAGTTTTAGTTTAGTTTTAGTTTAATTTAGTTAATAGAAGTTAATTGATAAAGAAAATCTATTTATGACATTATTTTTGACAGCATTCTCATTTTACATTTTTACACAACTTTTCACAGTACTGTAGCTTTGCAGGTAGTTCTCTTGAAGCATCTTGAAGACGTTGCCACAGTTCTTCTGGATTTAGTCTGTCTCAGTTTGTTCTGTTTCTTCATGTCATTCCAGACAGACTGGATGATGGTGAGATCAGATCTCTGTGTGGAGCACTGGCTGTTGTCAGACTCCTTGTGCAAACAAAAATCTCACTGGATTATTACAATTAAAGGCAAAATGAATGTTTGGAAATGTATACTGATATTTTCTACTGACACACCACAGCAAAAGATAGAAATAACTGACTTAAAACCATTTTTCAGCTGGTGAAAATACTAGTAGCCTAAAACTTTTGCACAGTACTGTATATAAAACAAACATATACATATATTCTAGCTGAACTGGTGCATTTAATATAAATTTTAGCCTCATTGAGAAAAAGTGTGAGGGTTAATTAAGTGATTGATGGTTGTTCAGGCCTATGCAATTGCACATATTGCAATAAACTTGGGATTTCACATTTTCATTCGCTCAAACTCATTCTTTCCCCACTTTCTCTCTTTTCTGCAACCTGTGTGAATGCATGTGTTAGATTAGTTTTACATGTCTTGGATTTATCCAATAAAGTCTTATATTGAAAAGTATCTTGCGTTTTGTGCTTACAAGTTAATGTCTTGGACTGCCGATCTTGTTACTGTGCTAATTAATAGTGTTTTCACTATATTTTGGATTTTAATATCCAGTGCAGAGTTGATATATGGCACATTCGATGAATCGCTGGCTGACTCAGTGATCAGCCATAAAACAGTGATTGTCCAAATTCCCTAAACTATAATTGATTCCCTTTGAGCTAAATTGACCCATTTCCCCTACACCCTTTATTTTCCTAATCAAAATAGTAGCAGCCAACTAAATTGCAGTCACATGTTAACATGGGCCTGTTTTTATATACACACACAGCTTCACTGAGAGTTTCATTGAATTATACAGTGCTTGAAATGAGCTGGTGGGGTGGTCCAAAGATCCAGTAAATTCAAAGAGTAAGTACGAAACAGCACTAACACAGAAAACAGCCGATTTCAGAGAGAATAGTGACTTATGTCCCGATGTCATTAAAGTATTCTTTTCAGCGTGTATTTGGCTTAAAAGCAAGAGTGTTTTATAATGGATTCTGGCTGAAGGTCAGTGGTTTAGCGATTCTGAATGGATCCCTATAGTACAGGCAGCTGGTTTAGTAGTCTTTGGCAGTCCTGTTTGGTATCGCAGGGGGAGGGGGGTGAGTACAGACACTTTTTTCCCCCCACTTCAAGCACTGGAATTATGACTCCAGTAGTACTACACATTACTCCGGTAAATGTATACACACAAAAGCTGCAGTTGGAACACCATGGTTTTTTTTTTTTTTTAATTTGCCAGTTGATTGAGCAGTCACTTACAAGCAAAGTGCATCTCAGTTTTAAATGCTTAAAAAGCAAACTTATGAATTGTATAGATTAGTCTATTTTGATGGAAAATGTTAAGAAAGCTTTTTAGGAAAGAAATACATATTTACTGGTCCAAAACATAACTAAACTGTAGTGGATACATCAAAAAGTCACAAGAGCATATAATTACATTCCATAGTCCCACTTTCAATGCCTCCAAAATGTGAAAGCACCCATAAAAAAAAAACAAAAAAAAAAAACACAATCACATTGCATAAAAGTAGCTTTATTTGAAACATGTTTAAGTTGTACTCTAACCAGTACTGAATCAAATCATGGACAGGTAGATGTGTAGGTGGTCTCAAATGCATCACCTAAAAAGAACAACAAAATGAGTTGGATCATGTTCAACAGTGAATTCAGCCAGAGCAAAGCATGACCAGGGGTTTGTTTCCCAAAAGAATCATTAGCCAACTATGGGCGCAAGCTCAATTGCACCATTTATAACGACGGAACTTACGACCATAGTTGCTTTTGGAAATTACACCCCAGAATAAAGAAAACATACTTGGCTGATAGTAGTCATAAACATTGATAACTCCTGGCTTGAGATTTTTCACTGCAAGAACCTGTTTCAGCTGCATATTGTAACTCATGGGGACTCCTTTGGGAACCTGCAAAACAAAGGATGAACAGCAATACACACAGCACAT
Source organism: Tor tambroides (assembly GCA_021397915.2). NCBI lineage: Eukaryota > Metazoa > Chordata > Actinopteri > Cypriniformes > Cyprinidae > Tor > Tor tambroides. The sequence goes on along the minus strand of JAFVLL020013107.1, from coordinate 34,386 downwards.
GAGAAGATGGCAGTTTGTAAATATGTCCAGTGTACACAGTCTCACCTCTTTCAGATACACTAGGACATGATCATCTCTGGCATCAACCCGCTCCACCAGCGGGGCAAATGAACTAGGTGGAGATCCAAGCTGAGATGAAAAGATCATTTGTAACTACACAATTACATGGAACTTCAAACATCTCGGGACTTTGCAAATCTTAAAATGTATACGAACCGGTGACGTATCTGCCATAAAACCTGACAGGAGCTTAATGTCCACTATAACCATGTTAGTACTTGACTTTGGGCCATTGTATCTGAATGGTGTGGAAATAAAGAGGTTTAGTCATCAAAAGAGCAGCTTCCTTTTTGTAAGAGTCAAACATGAGCTGGTTTCAAGACACAAAGACAAAGCTGTTCTTACTTCACTGTGAAGCTCAACATGAGAATGGTTCCAACCGGTTGGCAGTCTCCAGTCACCTTTGCTTCGACACTCAGTGTCCTGGCTACTTTAATGGGTGTTGGGATATTGTAGAAACACGCAATCTATAGTATGCACAGCAAAGAAAAACACAGAATTAGGCCATGCACCACAGAAACAGAAACAGAGGGTGAAGATACAGACCTGCACAGACACACAAGTGGATCCTATTGCTTTGACACTATATTTGCCTGGAACGGTCTTCAGTGGTTTTTCCTGATATAGCAGCCTGTTGTCCCTAGTCACATCGAAGTTATGAACATCTCCTGCCACTGAGGACTGTACAGTAACAGTGCTGGAACCAACCAAGCTGAATACTTGAGTGGCGTACATCGACAGAGCCTGAAGAGCCACCACTGTGTCCTATATAACAAGCACCAGATTAAAAACTCCACTCTGATATGGATGATTGCACTCATGTTTGGTGGTCACCTGGGTCGAGGAAAAGCCTCCATAGGGATTCTGCTGGGCCACAAGCCAGTTGACAATGCGGTTAGCGTAGGTCAGATTAGCTGTCGTGAGAGGGTGTACAGAGAGAACCGCTAGCAGCACATAAGAGCTGATCTCCACCGCCAGAGTATCACCAGATGCAGTCTGAGACCAATGGAGCTTAGTGCCTTAGGAAGAGACAGAGGAGAGAAAGTTCATGCCAAAGATCCTCAAACAAAACAACAACAACAACAACAACAGGCTGGTGAATATCACCTTCAGAAATGGCAAGGTTTTTCAAGATGGTTAAAAGCTGTGCTCGAGTGCTGGTCTCTCCAGCCAGACTGAAGGTGTAGGTGAGAAGAGCAGTGGCGTAAGTGTTTCCCAGGTTCCCAACGACAGGCCTCAAGCATGATAAAGCATTGGTAATGACTGGATCCTGAAAAAGAATCAAAAGCAAACATCAGCCAACTGCCAGAACAGAAGGATCATCTACAGGGAGCTTGTACAACTACTGGAGATGTTTTTACCGTGACAAGGACACGGAGTTCAAGCAGTGATGCAGTGATATAGGCGGTCATGGTCACATTATCATCAACGCCACCCTAAAGCACAACAGCATATGGATTAAAAACACTCTGACAGAGTCTATGGCCTACATTCCATTTGATAACATGCATACCTTCATGTCATTGTGGTACAGAGTCCCCTGCTGCATAAAACAGCCATCTGAACCCTGCTTGCTGATCAGCCAATCCTTTGCGCTCTGGAGGACATTTGGATCAATGAAGACAAAACGCCTTGCTAGGCCAAAAGACCTCAGGACAAAGGCAGTCAACCTGGCCATGGAAGTTTCATGACAAACTGAATTTACAAACCAAAAAAACATTTCCTTTTGGTGGCAAAAAGTATACTCTAAGAACAGTGTGAAATTCACCATGTGTTCGATTCATCATAACCAAATGTGCTGTATGAACCGTCACTGTGCCTGTAGTTCAGTTGTCCTTGGTAGCCTGTTCAGGTCAAATACCGCATGCACGGTAGCTTATCAGAGTCTGACAGATTATATTGGAAGTGCAGGACTGAAGTCCTTAGGATTTAGTCTCCCTAATACACAAAATGCATCTGCTCATCCATACCACTTTGAAGGTAACCGGTGGCCGTCTGTCGGATGGCTGCGGTGAGTTGGCCCGTGACTTCCAGGTACTGCAGGATGTAAATATTGGGCGCAAGAACGATCATATTTTGTTCTCCACAGCCATATGGCATCCGTAATAAGTTATCAAGATTCTTTAGTGCACGGCCCATTATGTCCCCTATGAGAGGTAAAGTGTAAAACTCAATCGGGGGGGAAAAAAAAAAAAAAAATATTGTCCTGCAAAATATCACGTGTCAGTTTCTACTCAATGAAATGCTTTACCAAGGACTGAAACTGAGCATCTGGCTGATCCCTGGATCACATTTGTTGGAAAAGTCAGAGTCACGTCTTCAGAAAGAACACTTCCTGTGGACCAAACAGAATGGATCAGCTTTGAGCACTAGGCTAATGTTTGGGAATCATTGAGTGCAAACAAACCCTTTGGACACAGTAACCAACTCTGGGCGTCGGTCCTCACAACTCCTTCAGGCTAAAAAGCAATAAATCACATCAGCAAAGCAGCATGAGCTCAAGGACCAAACTGGTTAAGGCGGCTGTTAACACTTACCAGAACAAGTAGACGTCGAGTAACTACATCAATGCGTCCTCTCTCAGGCACAGTCACGACCTCAGTGCCACATCGGGATTGTTCAGCTGAAGCACTGACCGTCACATTGACAGGTCCTGCAGTGACAGACAGGTAGTGAGCAACACCTCAAATACTTGTATATGCTTAATTTTAGAAACACATGGGCTAAAACTGACCGAGAACAGAGGCTGAGAGAACCCACTTGAAGGTCTTTCTCCCATTGGCACAGAGACACGATGAATACGGCTCATTAAATGGTCTAAGAGTGAAGTTTGAGGAAGGAGCTGGAGTCATTTTAACCTGCCAATGAAAATCACATTAGTACACAGGACCAATATGGATCTATTACATAAATAAAAAAAAATAAATAAATAAAAAAAACCACACAACATGACAGACCATGATGCACTTGGACAGATAGTTGAAGATGGTGGCCTTCAGCTCAAAAGACTCCCCACGGATGATTGAGTAAGGCAGGGAGAGCTCCAGGAAGAAGGGCTGGAAGACTGTCAGCTTAACAGGAGGAGCCAAACCAAAACCTTTGGAGGACAGGCAGAATGCCTCCGTTTCCCATGTGGTGATGGTGTCAGGAACCTTGAGAGGAACTCGTGTGGATCCAGTGTCTCTGAAGGACAGCCGAAGAGAGAAATAAGAGGGGACAGGAGAGGCATATTATTTAGTAAGTGGCATCAAGTGTCAGATACTGATTTACTGCAAGATGCTTCACTAACCCCACTTGAGCGAGCTGCCAGATCCATGTTTCTGGAAAGTAAGTCCTGATGGTCGTGACAAAAGAGGAACTGCTCTTGCCTCCACTTTCTGTTACTGCAGCAGGAGCTGCTTCAGGACGACCTACTTGCAAAAAAAAAAAGCTACTAATACCAAGACTGCAACAACCAATTGAGCTTTATCCATTTTCAATAATTTTAGATAATTAAGGTTTGTGCACCCTGAAAGGAAAAAAAAAAAAAAAAAAAACCACTGTCTTTGTGATCAGAGATTCATTTTGATAGCTGAAGCACACTTAAAAGGGATAGACTTATGGGATAATAGCAGCCCAGTCAATTGCAGATAGGGAACAGTGTTACAAATGCACCACATGCAGAGTAAATAGGTGTTTTCCAAAAGCACACATACAAGGTTTTATTTGGCCAGGATAGAGAGTTCATTTTACATTTAATAACTGAAAAATCAAAATCCATTGTGGCCCTAATGGAGAGTTCACACTGCACAATTTTAGCCCCAATTTTCACTCACCGATAGGTTATGCAAAATCGGTGACAAATGCCCAAAATTGGAGGCAAAACGGTCCTCGTTCACGTGAGTGACAAATCACACAAACAGAGGTGATCTGATGACTTTGAAAATCGTGCAGTGTGAAATCAGCATAATTTGTATATTTAGTAGTCCTTGAATTTGGATTCACTTTAAACCTGGGATTACAAAAACCCCATTTAGGCAATAGTCGTGCCTGTATATACAATGTAAAGAGTCATGTTAAACTTCACATTCAGCATCAAACAGCCCTAGATAGACAGTTACAGGGCAAACATTTTTAAAATCAAACCCTTGCATAAATCACAGTGATTGCTTCCTTTTCTTGTAATTTTACTAAGTCATATGGCTCATTTTAGATCAAGAATCTAATGGGAATACCATAGAAGAAGTTGCGATAGTAATTCAGGCCTCTGTACGTCAGGCACTGAGGTTCTCGGACAGGCAGATTTGTTGCGATCTTCAGTCCCACACTCTGTCAAAACAACAGCTCAAAATACAAGTCACATTTAAAAAGTACTGACTGACATGTACAGACCATTTCTTACCCTGAAAGATTCGTAAACTTGGTCTGTAGGAACAGCTCGACGGGGTCGAACATTCAGGCATTTATGTTCATCCTCGACACCAAATGGATAATCTGATAGCGATTGCACTGGAAGTAAGCTGAACACCTGAGAACATTTGGGGGGGACATGTCAAAAACGCTTGAAGTAGTTTTAAGTCCTCCACCTGTGGAACTATCCTTTTTATATATATAAAAAAAAAAAAAAAAAAAAAAAAAAAAAAAATTTATATATATATATATATATATATAGTAAAAAAAAAAATTCCATAAAATTTACGCTAAAAAAAAGTGGCAACTGTGGTTGCTGGAATTCTACCGTAAAAAAAATACAGTGACAACATTAAGTTTTACCTTAAATTTACAGTTAAATACTGTAATTTCTTTAACTGATATAATGTTAATATATCAACCTATTAAAGTACTGAAATCTGTTTTGTACCTTTGAAATACACTGATAACCACCAAATGCAGGCGGTGATGTGAAAGTCACATGATGAACCAAAGCCCATCACAAGCAGCTTTTAAATAACATATGGAAGGTGCACAGTGTCATTCAAAAGCACTAAACACCATCATGGTGAGACTCATTAAACTTAAATATGCTATAAACATTAATTTAACAACATTAGATGTAACATACAACCCTAATAAACATAACTGATAAGAAAAAACTAAGAAACAACAGTTATTTCAAAGAAAAAAAACCCATCAAATTCAAACTAAATTTGAAATGCAACGCAGGGAATTCTGGGAACATCAGTTTACGTTTTTTCCCTGTAAATTTTACAGGAACTTACCGTTAACCATTTAACAGGTTTTTACTGTAGCATTTTCACAGTTTTTCACCATTAAAATCATGGTCATTTTTTACAGTGTGTAATATAAAAAAAAAAAATTATATATATATATATATATATATATATATATATATATATATATATATATATATATATATATATATATATATATATATATATATATATATATGTGTGTGTGTGTGTGTTAATCAAAAGAACTGAAAGATGGATAAAGGGTCACAGGATAAGAGGATTAAAACTTAAAAACAAAAAAAGACCAACTGGTACCATGTGTCACCAGTGGATTCAAATCTACATTGTTTAATAGGAAATCTGATCAGTAGCACATGGATACCGCTTCTGCACTCAGACGTCTCCCTGACTCCATGATCAGGACGCTCTGATCAACAGCACTGAGGCCACACAGGGATCCTGCTTGAGCAGAGACAGTCAAAACGCTTGCCTCATCAGGAACAGCTGTAGCAGGAGAAAACTGCAGAGACACCTGGAACAAGAACCAGCTCACACGCTGTAGAACACATCAAGAGTACTCGCACGAAGTAAAGGGGTGCAAGATGTCCAGATACCTTGTTTTGGAAACACGTTTCAGTGTCAAAGGACGCACTTGTAGCAACAACATTCTCACTGGGCAGAACGCAGAAGGCCAGAATCTGCACTGCTGGAGGCATATCAACACTAACAGACAGCTGGAATGACACCGTGCCACTCGTGATGGTATTAGAAGCCCATGCTTGAACCCTCTGAAATCCATGAAGGATAATAACTCCTTTGGACAAGACCTGACAAGATAGGCAGAGTGCATAAAAACTGCCAGACAAAATGGACCAGCATAGCAAAAAACAAAAAAAAAACCCCACAACAAAACCTGTGTCCACTCACCATATAGATGATGTCAGCACTGTAGTTGCCAGTCTCACCAAACAAATACTTGACTGTCATTGGATACTTGGCGCCACATTTCAGCGGCTGCTCAAGCTTCACTATTTTCAGTTCACTAAACATTGGGCTGTAGGGGCTAGCAGGTTGGAGAAGCGCAAGTATTCTTGTATCTGAAGTGAAGTATGGTGATCTGTAACCATAAGCAACTTCTGGAGTCGCACTTGCCTGGGGAACAATGAATAGGATTGGTTTCCACTGACAAGTCTTCATTTAAAATAAATGAATAAATAAAAATCTTACCACCAGACTAAGATCAGCTTTAGGGAAGTCAGCAGTGTTGAGGGAGAAAGCAGCCAATCCATTTTGGTTGGTAGTCAGATTCAACAGCAGTTTGTTGGGCCATTGGCTACTATCTAGGAGATAAACTGCCTTGCTTGGGATTGGAGTCCCACTGAAAAAAGATGCTGAGATCTGTTGGGATAAATAAAGGTTAGGAAAGGGAACCAATGTGAAGGTTTCAACAGGTGATGAACTTTTACTTTCCTTTCCGTTAATTATTGATCCATAGTCGAAGAACTCCGGGAGCTCCAAAAATGTGACCTTACCAACTTCAAATGTAATGGACACTGTTGCAGATTTTGACATCACTACATCTGGAAAAATGAAACAAAAATCATAAGCACAGCAAATACATGCCAATGTCCTCCAAACACATCCTACTGGTTCAGATCAGCCAATAGCTCACCTGTTCCCTCCTCAGTGACATTGGCGGTAATAAGAAACACATCTTGCAGATTATTTTCAAATCTGGTGGTGAAAAACACTGATGTACTGAAGGTGAGGGAGGCACAGCCCATGCTATTTATCTGGCAGCAGAACATAGTCATATTTAAGTAAACCACATGCAGAAGAAAGGAGGGGGGGAAAAAAAAAAAAAAAAAAAACACTGTATAGCAGTAGTCATACCTCAGCAGTTTTACTCAAGCATAGACGAGTCACCCCAGGAACCACAATGTATGGAAATGGCTCACGGCACACATCCACCAATGCCTGACCAGGTACAGGCTGCCCATATGTGTATCTGGGAAGTGTTTTAAGGAAGATCAAGACCAGACCAAAAAAAAGAGGAGGAATCTGGCATCAAGTAAATAGAAGTGTCACTCACATACTGCAAATTTCAATCTTCAGCCCCACATCTCCAACACTGTACATCTGTGGTGCCTCTACAGTAACATCAAACTTGGGTAAAACTAAACCAGAAACAAATCATTTTAAATTAAGACCTCAAATCAGCTGTTGTACTGTTGCACATTGTACATGAAACTTACCATATTTTTTCACCTCAAAAACCTGTGAGGTCATTCGGTCACCAATAAAAGCCCTCAATGTGTACATCCCGACCTGAGCCTCAGAGTTTAAACCATGAGAAAGCTGCACTATCCACCCCGTTGAGGAAATATTTGTCCACTGACCGATTCTGTTGTTTTGATTGTCCTAGTAAAACAATTAACAGGTAAGAAAAGACAATGATTGCAATCCTAATGGGAAAATGTACAAAGAACATCCAGAAATAAAGCAGACCCATCTATTTAAATACTTGCACTGGAGCAAATTCTCACCTCCACAACCACCAGACTGTACTGCAAGACAAACAAAATAATAATAGACATTAACACATTAATATAAAAATATAATTGAGGGGGGGAGGGGGGCACAATTATGATGGACTAAAGTTTGCGCATCTAAAAACGACATGCATTATTTTGCAATTTGTATGCAGCAAAGAGTTTAGGCCTCACCATTTGATCAAGAGGCACAAATTTGACCTCCATGGTTACAACTCGGAAATTCACTGCAAAAATAAAAAAAAAAAATAAAAAAAAGTCAATGAATGCTCACACTCATTACACCAGGCACTTGAATTTGAAGCACAACGGAACTTCTAAACTCTTAAAATTCATCCAAGGGTGATTTGTAGCTCACCAGTTTGTCCTGGGTTGTAGATGGGTTTGTCTGTTTGGATGAAGGTCAAAGGCAGGTAGGATCTAAACATCACTTTCCTCTCGTCAGTCATTTTGAAGAACCTCCCTTGAAGTAGCACCCTCAATTTCTGCACCGATTCTCCATCTACTCGAGGAGCCTGTAGAGAAACATTAATGTACATCAAACTAGACAAATGGTTCATGTGTAGCATGAGAAGGTGTAGACCTGGAAACGAAAGCAGCGGTAAATTGCTGCAGAAGCAGATGTCTGCTGCACAAGATGAGTTGTCATGTTTTTGTCATCAAGCAGAGAAACGGTCATTGTGAGACTCTCATTGGGTTTCAGAAGAATTGCACACAATTTGGCATCAGAGCCAGACTCAATCACTGCAGGAAGTGTCACCAAGAACCACCTGTGGAAACATAAAAGTTGAACTGCAGAAGCCATAAGCAACCAGGTCAGAGCATGTTGTGTAGGCATACATTCACAGAAATTGGTTGCCATGGCCAAATCTAACAGCATAAGACAAAGCAAGATACTTTTGTTCATTTCAAAGGCTAATGGTACTTACGGCCCTGATCTCTGTCCATCCACAGCAAAGAAGAAAAGGGCTAAAATAAGACCTTTCCAAACACAAATCTCCGTCATAGCCATGAAAAACAATCATCCAAGACCAGAATGTCAATTGAGTGTCTCTTTCAGAAACCCAGCTGAACTTCTGCCACAGTCTACCGCTGTTTACTGCTCTACAGCTTCTCACAATCAGTCTTAGTCAACCCTGATGATGGCAATATTAAAACATTTATAATCAGATGTGCCCATTCCTGCTCCTGAAGGGCAAATGTCCTGCAGAGTCTAGATCCAACAAGCTCCAACAACCCTGCCTTGAAGCTTCTAGTCTGAAGACCTTGATTAACTGGTTCAGGTGTGCTTAATTAGGGACACAACTTATAAGCATGTATACAGCATATTTCACCACATTTTTTCTTTCCTTTGAATCTTGTAGTGTTTAACTCTCTGTAACTACTAACAAAGTATGTTTTATATAATCAGCTGCATATTTTAACAATAAAAAATAATTGTTTCCCAGTCACTCTTTGATATCAGCTATGTGGAATCTAAGGTTGGGTTGACAATATCAATATCTCTATTTTAAACGGTACCAATATGGATTCTTGAAGGTCATTCTTTTAGCCTGTGCAGTTTTCTTTGAAGTGTGAACAAAACCTCACTATAACCATCCAATAATCTTTGTGCTTTGCTATTTTTATGATGAAAGTTGAGCTTTCAATTTCTGTTGTGATTTTTAAGAGCAAAAAAAAAATTAACTTCACAGTAATAAAGTGAATAAGTCAAACAGCAAATATTATATTTCAACTCTAAAATCAAAGCTTAAATATGAACTTGGATTTGGAGCAGGCCCAGGTCTATCTTATTATTAGAGGCTAATCCATTACTCTGTAAAACACTTGTTACAAAAATGACAAATATAACATTCAATATGAATATATGAAGGGTTTAGAGCTGCTTAACAGCATAATTTAATTCTGTTTGTGCCAATGATATTTTCCTGTTTATTTCCTGTTGCTTTGAAAAAAAAAAAAAAAATCTGTATTTTATAAAGCACTTTAGGCGTCTTGACATGCCAAGTCAGAATTCTGACTTAAATGTCCTAAATGAACTATGGCCTAATCCTGGTTTAACTTAAACCCTCTGTGAAAATTAAATTGTGTCATCTATTATATGGACTATTGTACAGACATTTAGAAGTTTTTTAAAATGCCAAGTATTGAAACTAAAAATAAACTTGCATTTTTTACAACACTAAGTGTGTCCTATCAGGTAATGAAAGTTCTGCACCCTCTTGTTTTCTTCATGACTTCTTCAATGACTTCATACTGTATAATTAAGATCAAAAACAGAAAACAAATGACACTTCATAATTCCTAGTATTTGTACAGGATTTGCATTTTTCAATGTCAAGTACTGTAATTACCAAGTCATTTAATTTTGAAGTGGATTTGTTTTATTTGGATTACAGCATTAAAGTTTAATACAGAAGATCCATCTTAAGACATAACGGTTTAAATTGTGCATCATAAAAGCATTGAGATTTGAGAAGTGGCTGCATCTGCCATCAAGGCCATCCACATTAAAGCTAACCATTCAGATTAATGGACAGCTCAGACAAACTGTATGTAATGTGACTGCAATAAAATGAGAATTATTTCTTCACCAATAAACCTCTCAATGAGTAAAAAATTTTTTCTATTATGGATCACCCAACATTTACAAAATTTAAAAATAATCACTTAATTTGTCTTGGTTCAATAAGGTACACTTAAGAAAATTAGCAGTGGCTGGGAAAGACCTGAATGGCAGCAGAGACCATGTCAACTAGATGAGCCCCAGAGACAGATCCCCTCCAAAGACCTAGTCATCTAGACGGCCATCAGGACAAGACCAGGAACCAGATGAGTCCTCTGCACAATCTGAATTTGTAGCAACCTATAATTAAACTGCTAGTTTCTCTGGCCAGAGGAGAACACACTATTTCCCTGTTTAATACGGTAAAGCTGCTTTGACAATCGGCATTGTAAAAAGCGTTACATAACGGGTGACTTGACTTTCCATATCAACTTCACTTAAAAGATGCAATCTAATCTGGTTTACATGAAATAGGCTGCTGAACAGGTTTGAGCTAACAGACCCGTTGCAATGACAGCAACTGCGGGATGAGCGTCAAAGAACCTTGCAGTTTCAGACACACACTTGTCAAAAAGTTCACCAAAAAAGGCAACAAAAGTCTGATTGGATAAAAGCAGGTTTATTTGAGTCATGTGTCCTGCAGCCAGTAAATGAAGCACACTCATTGACAGGGGGACATGTAGGTGGTATCAAATGCATCACCTGAAAGACAAACAGGAAGTGAGCTCGATTACGTTCTACAGGGAATTTAGACCAATCAAAAGTGTGAGGCGTGAGGGGGGAGGAGAAAAAAAAAAAAGAGGGCAGCATACTTGGCTGATAGTAGTCAAACTCTGATAACCGCGGGCTTTAGATTTTTAACCACAAGCCCACATTTCAGTTGCAGCTTGTAGGTCAGAGGGACTCCTTTGGGAACCTGGGAGACAGAAGACATGAACAGCAGCACAGGAAAAGCCGGCAGGTAGGTAGTGAATATACCCAGTGTACACAATCTCACCTCTTTCAGATACACTAGGACACGATCCACTCCAGCATCAACCCGCTCCACTAGCGGGGCAAATGAACAGGGTGAAGATCCAAGCTGTGAAAAGACCATTGTTTCTGAAGGAGCCTCAAGCATGTTGGGATTTCACAAGTCATCTTAAAACATACAAACCAGTGAGGTATCTGCTGTGAAGCCTGACAGGAGTTTAACATTCACTAGAACCATGTTAGTACTTGCTTTTACTCCATTGTATCGGAACGAAGAGGAATAATAGACATTTAGTCAAAAGGAACAAGAAAGCAGCTTTGCTTTGTAATAGTGAAACATGAGCTGGTTTCAAGACACAAAAGTCAAAGCTGTTCTTACTTCACTGTGAAGCTCAACATGAGATTGGCTCCAAGCAGTTGGCAGTATCCAGTCACCTTTGCTTCGACTCTCAGCGTCCAGGCTACTTTAATGGATGTTGGGATATTGTAGAAAAACGCAGTCTGTGATTACAAAAACAAGGAGAATTAGGATGAGCATAAGAGAAGCAGAAGTTAAGCAGGTGAAGAGACAGACCTGCACAGACACACAGGTGGATCCCTTTGCTTTAACACTATATCTGCCAGGAATGTTTTGTAGCAGCTTCTCCTGATACAGCAGCCTGTTGTCTCGAGTCACGTCAAAGTTATACACTTCTCCTGCCACAGACAATGACTGTACAGTAACGGTGTTGGAGCCCTCCAAGCTGAACACTTCAGTGGCATACAGAGACAGAGCATGGAGAGCCACCACCGTGTCCTAAAAACCAAGCACCAAAAAAAAAAAAAAAAAAAAAAAAACCTCCACCGTAATGATTGAACTCATGTTTGTGGTCAGAGTCACCTGGGTGGAAGCAAAGCCTCCAGAGGGATTCTGCTGGGCCACAAGCCAATTGACAATGCGGTTAGCGTAGCACAGATTAGCTGTCGTGAGAGGCTGTACAGAGAGAACCGCTAGCAGCACATACAGTGGGTACGGAAAGTATTCAGACCCCCTTAAATTTTTTCAATTTTTTTATGTTGCAGCCTGATACTGCAATTGTTTAAATTAATTTTTTTTCTCATTAATCTATACTCCGTACCTCATAATGACAAAGTGAAAACAGGAATTTAGAAATGTCTGTAAATGTATTAAAAATAAAAAACTGAAATATCCCATTTACGTAAGTATTCAGATCCTTTGCAACAAAACTTGAAATTTAGCTCAGGTGCCTCGCATTTCTCTTGATCATTGCTGAGATGTTTCTACACATTGATTGGAGTCAAATTAAATTGATTGGACATGATTTAAAAATGCACACACCTCTCTATAAAAGGCCTCACAGCTGACAGCTGACACATATCAGAGTGAAAACCATGAGGTCAAAGGAACTGCCTGCAGAGCGCGGAGACAGGATTGTATTGAGGCCCAGATCTGGGGAAGGCTACAAAAAAAATCCTGCTGCACTGAAGGTTCCCAAGAGCACAGAGCCTTCCATAATTCTCAAATGGAAGAAGTTTGGCTCAACCAGGACTCTTCCAAGAGCTGGTCGCCCAGCCAAACTGAGCAATTGATGGAGAAAGGCCTTGTCTAGAGTGGTGACCAAGAACCTGATGGTCACTCTAGCTGAGCTCCATGATCATATATGCAGATGGGAGAAATGTACAGAAGGACAAACATCACTGCAACACTCCACCGATCTGGGCTTTATGGCGGTGTGGCCAAACTCAATCCTCTCCTCAGTGAAGACACATGAAAACCCACTTGGAATTTGCAGAAAAGCACCTAAAGGACCCTCAGACTCTGAGAAACAAGATTTTTAAACCAGATTTTAAACCAGAAGTTTACCTGGTTTTACCAGGTAAACAGCGGCCCTCCGATCTTCTTCGGCGGGGTACCAGCCGGAGAGCCAGTTTGGGCGATCATTGACATTTATGGGCTGACACGTGGAGTACAGCTACTTGACAGTAAGATGGTGCCAGCTGAATATCTCTGTCCTGCTGTGACTCATGAATGCATGGATGAGTGGCATCTGTCAAGCGACTGCTCTGAGATTGACCTCCAGGAAGATCTGCTATCCTTCTCAAGCTCTCCAAACGCCTTCAACTCAGTGCTGTCACGTCAGCTCAACGATGACTTGCATTTCCACTGTGTGCATGGCAACGGTCTGCGTCTGCTGACTGAACACATAGCAATGCGTTATTATAACAGACGCGAGGATTGCACTCTGGCGTTCACGCATCGGCCGTTGCGCTGTGGAGAGTGTGGGTTCCTAAAGGTCTTGAGGTCATCTGCTCTGAATGGATTTTTGTCTTATGGATTCACTTCCTGTAACCCAGCCAATATTAATCCAAAGCACCTGCCGGTCAGTGCAGATGACCTGCTGGACTGCAAAGAATTCTGGGCTTTTACCTGCCTGACTTCACCGCTTGTGGGCGGGGATATCATCAGTTTCCGGGGAACTGCAGAAGGGGAAGTGCTTGTGAGTCATAATAGAGGGAGAGCGTGCAGAGAGATGTGTGTGGATAACTCCACTCCTCTTTGGATGATCTTCCATTTACAGCCACACATCAAGCAAATCAGCATACTGGGCACTTCCTACTCTCCATCCTGTTCAGAAATTCAGAGGTCCATTTTTGGTGATGCCAGTCACCTCTCAGCCAATCACATTTACAGTACAGCAGTCAGGGGCTTTACAGACAGCTTTGAGTCCCGCCCACAGAGTCTCAGCAGTTCTGCAGGGACAACATTCAGTTCACTGTCCTCAGAATCTCCCAGTACCCCAACATGCTGTGCGATTACTGGTGAGGAGTGTTTGATTTGCTGTGAGAGGGCAGTGGACTCAGTGCTGTACGCTTGCGGACACATGTGCATGTGCTCCGTCTGTGGTGGGAAGCTAATGGAGATGTCAAACCCATCTTGCTCCATGTGTCGCAGCCCAATCAGAGACGTCATCAAAATATACCGCAGCATGTAAACTGGAAACCACCTCTCCAGCAAATAGGATGACAATAGTGGATTCTGAAGAGGCTCCTTCACAGGTTATCGTCCTGTTTGAGAAGGAATTCCTGCAAGTCCATTTAAAAGGCTGCTTGTTTGAGTTCAGCAAGGAAGTACTACTAAATGACTGTTTGATATACTAGATGTGTGACCAAAAATACAGAGAAAACCCAGAAGTACAGTAACTGCATAACTGAATGGCACAACAATAATATAATCCCAGATAATAAATCTCTGTTGCCATTAAAAACCTGACTGGCAGATCAATGGTGTTACTTGAAATGTGGCAAGATGACAGCTAGGTTGGCTGCTCTTGACTTCGGTCCGCATTTCAAGAGGCAATTTTATGATATATTAGGCTATAGTATATTTATATGTGACCCTGGACCATAAAACCAGTCATAAAGGTGAAATTTTTTATTTTTGTTTTACCCTGGTCATAAGGGTAATAAGATTTATAAAGATTTATTATTAATAAGATTTATTATACACCATCCGAAAGCTAAATAAATGATGCATGGTTTGTTAGGATATGTCTATATTTGGCTGAGATACAGCTATTTGAAAATCTGGAATCTGAGGGTGCAAAAAAATCTAAATATTGAGAAAATTGCCTTAAAGTTGTCTAAATGAAGTTCTTAGCAATGCATATTACTAATCAAAAATTAAGGTTTGATATATTTACGGTAGGATATTTACAAAATATCTTCATGGAACATGATCTTTAATTAATATCCTAATGATTTTTGGCATGAAACAAAATTTGATAATTTTGACCCATACAATGTATTGTTGGCTATTGCTACAAATATACCTGTGCTACTTATGACTGGTTTTCTGCTCCAGGGTCACATATTAGTTAGAAGTATGTTTAATGTTGAAAACAGTTCTATAATTTTGTAAAAACCCTGATACATCCCCCCCCCCCCCAAGATTCTTTGACGAATATAAAGTTAAGAAGAACAGCATTTTTGTTTTTCTCTTCATTTTTTCCCCCAAATGGAGTACATACTTCAGTCAACACTACACAAATTATAATGTACTGCAAACTTGCACATTATTACTCTATTTGTGTATTATACTGTAGCTTTATTTTAACAAATGTATATTTGTTGCTAGATTTGTGGCACTTAAAAATGATCCTTTCAATCCTTAAATCAGCTGAAAAAAGGGAATTTCTTAAAATTCTCGAAATTACTCTAAGCTTAGTTTAGTGCATAGTAGGCATTAGTGCGCTGTAGCAAAGTCAGTCAGAGCGGAAATCACAGCGCCCTCTGCTGGTCCGTCAGCAGCGTCCACATTAAATGATAAAATGTTTTTGTGACAGCCGTCTGTGACACGCTTACATCTTTAATAAACATATTAAGAGTGACTATTTATATTACACCTGTTTAGTGGTCGGTGGGAGAGGTGTATGTTTATGTGTTTGTGTTTATGTGAATTGATACCCGGATGTTGATCGGCGCGGCCTCAGTGCGCAGCTGCAGGCCGGATTGACTGAGGTGAGCAAAACAAACCCAAACATTTGAAAACACACTCAACATATATCACACTAGCAACAACATACGCATGTATGCATGTGAAATAATATGTTAGATTCGTGTTTGAAAGCTGTCTTTATTGTGTCGCGAGCGTATCTGTCAGTAAGTTACTGAATTTAGTTTTGATCTCTTGGTCTGTTTACCATCGAAATCCACTGAATAATTGAATGTATAGAAGCCTTACATAAACTAACGTGGCCTGAGATGATACAGGTGCCTCTATACTACTTGCTTCGAGTGCTATTAAAGCATATTTTCCGTGCGTTTGAATGTTTGTGCGTAAATGCGCCACAATTAGCACGTTAGCTTGGTAAGTTTAAGCAGAAAGATGAATAAAACCGCTTTTGGGCACATATCAACAATGATTCATAGTTAATTTCAAGTAGTACATCGGTCTTTGAAGTCCATTGGATAACTAATATCGCAGTATGGTCGTCATTCAGTACCATGATATGTATCCGCGTATTTTTACTATTTACCATCAGTGTAATGCTGTGCAGTGTTTGTGTAAGAAAGTTTGTAAATCATTAACACAAAACAAAATAGAATAAAGTCTTTATTGTTTCATGACTGGGCTGGTGGAAATAGGTGCAAATGGAGCAATTTACAACATGCATGGGACTTTAACGACATGAATACAGAACTGTTGTGTATCATATAAAACAGTTCAGTTAACCATAGCGTTATAATGTAATGTGTGTCATGTCACAGGAACAGGAACGGAGCAGCAGTTCATGGAAGACAGTCACTGTAAGACAGGAGACAGCAGTCATCAGGAGGTGGGCGATGCTTTTGCTGGATTTAACACTGTACATACTCAAGAAAACATACATTAGCTGTATATGAATGTGCAATCATCTAATGAGCATTTTTTTTATTACAGTGCACTGACGACAGCACTAAAGGTTGGTATTTTACAATTAACTTTTGAATACTCAGTTATGAAATAGTTACACATGTACACTATCGTTCAAAGGTTTTGTAGTCAGTATGATTTTTTGTTTTTGAAGTCACTTCTGCTCACCAAGACTGCAAAAATTATATATATATATATACAATTGCAGTATTTACATTTATAGTCAGTGTTTATTAGGGGTGTAAGAAAATATCGATACACGTGAGTATCACAATATTTTGTTTGGCGATACTGTATCAATTCTCAAAACCGGAATATAGATATTTAAAAAAAAAAAAAAAATCATACAAGATTCATGGCAGTTGTTTCGTTTTGAGTTCATATCCCGACCGCTAGATAGCAGTCTTCATCTCTGAACTTAAACAGTGACAGTAAATACTACAACGCTGAATCTTTTCAAAATTTCTTGCTTTTTCAGCCCTTTGTTGCCCCCGTGCCAACTTTTTTGAGACCTATAGCAGGCATCAAATGAGCTCATTTTGTGCATAAAATTGTAAAATTTCTCACAGTTTAAACATTTATGTTATCTATGTCCTATTGTGAATAAAATACTGAATCATGTGACTTGAAATTCTTTTAGTTTTCATTTTATTCAAATTTAAAAAAACATCCCAACATTTCCGGAATTCGGGTTGTAGCATTAGGGCACGCAATGTTAGCGTTACGCCAGTTTCACACTGGATGTGCAAGCAGCGCGGAGTGCTTTCATACTTGCAGCGTTTGTCACGCGCAGCTGAACCTTGTACTGCAATACAGACGAGTATTGTCATTTCTGTCGTATTTTCCAGCGTTCTCCTCCGAACACTGGGTGCCATGTGCTTTGATGTATGATATGGCCAGCATACTCTGTGATGCGACCGTGTCCTCCTCCCCTCTATCCCACGCACATATGTAAATAACATACCATATTTTATATATATATATATATATAGGTAGTTTACACAATAAAATTGGGCCAAGTTTTCAAGATGTGTGTACGAAAAAATTGCCGACCCTGTGAGGAAAAATTATGTGTCTGACCCTTCTCACATTTTGTATGAGGAATATTCATTTTTGCCATCTAACAGAAGGCTTAGAGTTGCATATGTTAGATTGAGTAGGCTATATTACGTAAATCTTTTGTATATCAGTTTGTAAAATTAATAAATCAGAATTCGGGCTTCAAATAGGCCTCTGGGCTCTGGAAAACAGAAAGGACTCACTATTCTGCACTGTAGCCATGTGTTTATGTATATGCTGTTTTGTTTTTTGTATTAAGATGCGTCTATTGTATTGTTTGTTTAGTAATTATCGACGTGAACTGATGTGAGACAGTACAAGCTGTGAGATCCAAGACAAATTTTTGAAAGAATTCCAACAATAACGTGTAATTGGATTGAATAATTGAATTGAAAAAGTAATCTTAAAGCTAACAAATGCCTCCTCTAGTTTTCTTAATTTAACAGACCTTTGAAGTTTGGACAAAAACTCGTGGAAGTGATATGTTTTCATGCATTTTATTTTTTCATATGGTGATTGTGAAACACGAAACACATCACATGATTTTATGGTGAAATGTTTTATTTTTCATGTTAATCAGATCAATTTTGATCTAGTACAATGCAGTGCGGTGTGAAGGCTCTAATCTGTTAACATGGGCTCCGAAAAAAAAAAATGCGCTGCTTACGCTGTTTACTTGTGCAGTGTGAAACCGGCATTAGTTCGCTGCCAGTAATGGGGGGTGCAAGAATTGTTCCAGTTACCATTTCAGTGTACAAAGCTGTGTACAAAAATGTGGTGTCATTTGGGCTTTTGTGGTAACGTCCACCCCGGGACCGCGGCTCGGGTGCCACCTCGGTTCTGCCGCTTGCCACGTCCCGTGTGAAGAGCCTTCGGTAGGGTCGCCGTGCAGCTGCAGCTTTCTCTAGTGTTAGGGACGTTTTGTCCAGTTGGGGCCACGTGGACCATAAATACAAACTGAAAAACCTGTGAAATCCAAGTTGAAAGGTTCTGAGAATGTTCAACATCTGTATTTATTTTATTGTTTTACAATTGTTTTGTTTTCTTTAGGAATCCTGCAGTCCTGCACTTTATTTTTCATTGATATTAAGCAGATGTAATTTTTTGTTCAGATCAAAATGTTGACATTGTATGTTACAATTGTAAACTTAAACTGTGAACTTTTAAAGCAGGGTCTAAAAATATATATGGTCTTTTTATAAAATACATTTTATGCATATTATACATTTAAATAAAGAATCCTGCAAGCACTTCAATTTTTTCCCCTTTAATCGTACTGCACAAGAAGTGGTTAAATAATATTGAATGTTACAGGGACTGATTATTGCAAATGCAGATCCCACTGTGTTCTGGTTAAATAATTTTTATTTATTTTTTGCTAAGGTTTGCATATGGTAGTGTGTTCTTAATGACAGCTTTCCTAAAAATATATCCTATTCCTAAAATAAGAAATATCACAATATATAGCCTTGCTTATAGTATCGCAACATATCTTATCGCAACCCCTGTATCGTGATACGTATCGTATCGTCAAATTCTTGCCAATACACAGACCTAGTGTTTATATACTGTGTTTTTGTTTTGTTTTTGGTTAGGTTTAGTACACAGTCTTATTTTTAGGAGGCAAATTCTTTTACTAAAACACCAAGACTGAAATTACGTTTATATTCAGCTGACAACTAAAAGCTTTAGGCAATTAAATTTGGTTATTTGGGTAATTGAACTCTGCATGGTGTTCAGTTTTTGACCGAAACAGATTTTTTTTCTTTTTTCTATGATGTTTCACCTGAATATTTTAGGTTGCCAATAATTTGGTGCATCACTAGTTTTATCTTTTTGCTGACTTTCAGATATGTTGGATCAAGCTTTGAAACTCAAACCAACAAAGAATTTTTTTTAAATATGAGTGAAGTTTTCTGCCATTATGTAGAAGTAATTTTAAGAAATGCTGTCCATTGCTATGTACTATTGACTGCATCTCTTCTCAACCACTGTCCTCCTGTCAGAATCGGGCTCATCTCCATCTGCCGCATCCATTGTCAACCTTACCTGTGCTTCATCTCGACTGGGTCCCGCCGAAACAACCTCCCCCTGTCCTGTTGTCGGGGGTTTGCCGGACCCCCCTGAGGGAGGGAACAATGCAAAGTGGACCGCTGTGGCCAACGGACAGCCCCCCTCCGCGGTGTCCCAGCGCTACATGCCCCGTGAGGTGCCCCCGCGCTTCCGCAACCAACAGGAACCAAAAGTGCTACTGAAGAGGGGCCAGCCACCACTGTCCTGCATGCTGCTGGGGGGCGGAAACGGAGGGGACCCTGTGCCCCAACTTCCCCTGCAGGAGCAAGCTGATGCCTCAGGTGGGTTGAATGAAAAAGTTATTGGACAAAGTTTTTGGGGGGGGTCTTTTAAACTTTTCTTATGTGGTGTATTTTTCTCTTCCAGATCCAACAGTAGATTCTGTTTCTCTGCACTTATCATCAGACGCCTCTGCCACTCCCACTTATGCAAATTACACATGGGGGTTGAGCTCAGGACGTCAACCCTCCACTCAGGAAATGGACAAGGACAATTCTGATGTAGAGAAATGGCCAAGACCGGAAGACTCATGGAATAGTGATCAGACCCCACATTCTGCCAGGTCAGGGATGGATGAGTCTGATGGCCTAAGAATGGACAGTTCTTCTCAACTCTCTGAATATGCAGAAGCCAGTGCGGTAGGAGGTGCATCTTCACAGTCTGAGAATAAAGAATCCATTAAAGGAGGCAATCAGCACTTCAATTCCAATGTGTCAGTGATTTCTGGAGACCAGGAGGACACTCAAGGTCTAAAACCAAATTCCAACCCTGATGACCCTGATGGAGCAAACCACACTGCTTCTGAGGAATCTTCTCCCACACCCTTGAGTCCAGCCAGTGCAGTGTACCAGACACTCTATAAGAACGAAGAGCGCATCACAGGGGATTTGGCGGAGCTTCAGGCTGAACCAAATCGTGGTGGAGATGGTGGAGTCTCCAGTACGGAATTATGGGATACAGGAGAAGACCCTGTTGGGAAGAGAGTTGATGCAGTAGGTGGAAGTTCAAGTGAAGGCACTGGCATCTCTCAGGGAGTGTGGGATGGAGACACGGTAGGTTCAAACAAACAGGCAGCTACAGGATGGACCTCAGACTTAGCAGTTGGAGCATCAAAGGAGAGTGTTAGAGGGATCTCTGAGATAAGCACAGATAGTTTACAGGACTCTTCAATGTTTGCAAACAGTGTGGCATCAGGAGACGACAATCAGAAAGCAGTCGATGATTGGGATGGGTCTGAGGAAGAATCAACTGGCAGAGGAAGCAATGAGGATGGAATGCACGCCCCAGATCTGGTCCAAAGCCCCTCCAGAAGTCAGGCCCTCCACCCAGAAGAAGCCTTACAGAGCATGATCAATCACACTAACCTGGATCCTAAAGTGCTGTGCAACACAGGATGGGGAAAGACTCAGATCAAGCAGAATGTTGCCTGGGATTTTGAGGGCGACCGTGGGAATGTTGGCTGGGATGGAGAAGTGCATACTGACCGCAGTAAGGAGGGCTGGCGGGACACTGGTGATCTTTCCAGTTCCAAAATGCAGAAGCAGGATGTTGGCCAGGTGGGTAGAGCTCAAGGGTGGCCTGGGCATGGAGACATGAGCATTGGGATTGGTTGCAAAGGGAGTGGTTGGGGAGAAGACCAGGAGGTTGAAGATACTTGCAGGAGGGAAGGGACGGGGTGGAACCAGCGTGGTGGAAGTGAGTGGACTCCATTACCCGAGAGTGGAGGCTGGAATGAAGAGAGAGACAGTGACCGCAAGAATCAGGATGAAGGGTTATGGGGCAACCCAGAAGAGTCGGGACAGCGGAGTGGTGGCTGGGGAGGCAGCAGTGTCAAACCGCACCAAGGATGGGGGGAGAAGCTTCTTCCATCACAGATACCAAACAAACAAACAGCACTTAAAACCCAAAATCAAAAACCGCAGCAGCAATCGCAAACCCAGCAGCAAATGCCGGGATATCCAAAGGCCTTGCAGGAACGGGGTCGTCCAGGAGACACCGATGACCAAAGTAAAGGGTCTGGCTGGACCTGTGGGCCCATCCCTCAGGTGCCTTCAGTTGTAGAGCCGAGTGGGTGGGATGAACCCTCGCCACAGTCCATCAGCCGTAAAATGGAAATTGACGATGGCACATCTGCATGGGGCGATCCGTCACGCTACAACAGCAGGACCGTCAATCTGTGGGATAAGAACAGCTCACAAGACCAACAGCAGGTGTCTGGAAGACAGGCTGGAGCTCTATCTAAAAACTCTGGTAAGAAGGCAGCAGTGCATATTAAAGTAGTTCAACAGTTTCAAACCAGAAACATCCCATTCATTAACACACGTTCACATTCCAGTTCCTGCAACACGGGCACGCAGCAGTGGTCCCTCCGATCCTTCCGTGGACAGCAGTACATCTGCTTGGGGGAAATCGTTTGATGGTTGGGGAGAATCCAGTGAACCAGGGAAAGGAGGAGGATGGGGAAACTCACACTCCCATTCTACTAAATCTGGTAAGAGCCTGCCTAAGTATACATGCTCAAGGGTTGCCAAGACAGTGGTTTTTGCAAGGAATTGGGCTGCTTTTAAACTATTGCCAGGTTTTTTCCTGTGGGTGGAGGGTTTGACACATTGCACCAATTACGCTAGTTTTGAAATATTTTACTCTACCAAATTTATATTCTATAAATGATAAAATTGTTTTAAATGAGACAAAATAAGGAGAATTATGTGAAATCCTTCATGAAAACACATAATTTGTTAATTGCAATTATACAGTGATTATTTGGGCTAGTCGTGGGACTAGTTTAATTGGCCATTAAATTAGTTTTGATTGGCCAATCGCTTGGGTTTTTGCTATGCCAGATCTGGCAACTCTGAGTACAAAAGTAGGATGGGATTCAAAAGTAAGATGGCACGGTTATGACAAAAACCCTAATTATTGATTATTTCTCTTTCTATTATAATTGCAATTTATTAATTTTGAATAATCAAACTTGCATTAAAATACCACTATTGTTGGGGACAACAGCATGTTGTATTCTTCATATAGATTATCCATATTTGGTTGCTAATATTACATTGGTTACCTTGATTTGCCATTGTGTTCATCCACGCTGAAGATATATCTGTAGCTGTGTTTCCATGGCCCTTCAAACTGCGCAAACTGAAATTGCGAATTAGGGCTGCATGATATATCGCATGCAATGATCATGCTCATCTCATCAGTAAAGCTAGTTCTGTGGTTAGTAGTTAAAGGAACACGCCTCTATTTTTGAAAATAGGTTCATTTTCCAACTCCCCAAGAGTTAAACAGTTGGGTTTTACTGTTTTCGAATCCATTCAGCCGATCTCTGTGTCTGGCGGTAGCACTTTTAGCTGCTGCTTAGCATAGATCATTGAATCTGACTGTTAGCATCTCGTTCAAAAATGACCGAAGAGTTTAAATATTTTTCCTATTTAAAACTTGACACTTCTGTAGTTACATCGTGTACTAAGACTGACGGAAAATGAAAAATTGCGATTTTCTAGGCCGATATGGCTAGGAACTATACTCTCATTCCGGTGTAATTATCAAGGAACTTTGCTGCCGTATCATGGGTGCAGCAGGCGCAGTGATATTACGCAGCGCCGGTTCAAATAGATACGGTTCAAGATCTGCACCAAAATAAATATCTTCTGAATCGTCTCACACAAATGTCTCCATGGTTGCAAGGCTCGCTCCCTGTGCAAGCAGGTGGTCGCGTTGGGTATGTTGCAGGGATCAACGTTAAGGATTTTTTTTTACTGGCCCGGTCGGGCCAGTGCTTCAAATTTCTACTTGCCCTGCCAACATTTTCACTGGCCCTGCCACAAAAAAATAAAATAGTTGCTGTTATCATTGTTTTTGATCTAGGTTATCTTGTATTCCAATAAATAAGCTTATATGACACCAATATTTTAGATACCAATTAAATTTTACAATTCTCAATTTCAATTTTGATACCACAGCAAAAACCACTAGCTATAAATAAATATAAAGTTCAAACATTATTAAAGACAAGTGAACAGCAGTAAATAAGAACACATGAACAAATTACAAGTAATAGCACAATTAAATATAGGCCTATAGCACAAAGATAGAAATTAAATGACACTTTAAGTTATGTTTTTAGATGGTCAGGTACAGAAATTGAAAAATCACATAAAATAACATTTGCATATTCTTCACTCTGCACCTTTATTTTTCATAGCCATTTGAGATTAGAAGCACTTCATTATAATCATGAATCGGTCAAAACAAAAATGTGCAATCTTTGATTTATATTAGACTGTATAATTTCAAAATCTAAAGCAAAAACAGAATGGTCTGACTTTAGCTTTGTAAAATTATGCTGCATAAAAACATTGCACGAAACAAACAGCAGACGGGCTGAGTGAGACGCAGTTTCACTCTCTGACAGCAGGCGGCGCTTAACAGCAATAATACAGCTTTTCCTTGGTTACCACTGTTAAACACAGCAGCGCTGCGCGCGTATTAACAGTCATTTAAATGCATACAGAGGCAAGATGGAAAGAAAACACCATGTAATCTTTTCTGAAAACAACAAATTCCCCTCAGAAACACATTCATATAAAATTCAATATTTGGATTTTCTTCCTATATTTCGCGCATTGTGAGCAGTGATCTTGTTCTGCATGCTACAGTATTTTCTCCTCTTTGCGTCCGTCTTCAACGTCTCTGACCTCTGTTAGTGGCCGTTTACAGACTAATTATAATAATAACGTAATATTTCCACACAAATGGCATTTTGAAAAATGATTGCAGTGCAGTTTGTGTGCAAGCACAGAACAGAAGTCTGAAATAAAACAAAAATGTCCGGTCGATCGGTGCATCTGTACTCCACTGTATAAATTAAATATAGATTAATCATTGTTAAATCTACAAAGTTACTTGGCAAAACGGGTATTTTGACATATGCTACTTTTGTATGTATTTGTATTTACCCATTCATGCGGCTCACGCGTGTCAGAGACGCGGCTGTCTGTGCGTGCACGCGAGTAGTGAATGCAGTTGTCTTTCGCGCCCGACTGCTTTTTAATCGCTTGAACTTTTAAATTAACAAGGCTTAAAAAAAACATTCAAAAGATAAACTTTGGTGTCGACGCAGCAGTGGCCCGATCGGGCCAGTGACAAATCCGTCTACTGTCCCGAGCGTCCTTCACGCTGGCCCCGGGCCATCGGGCAGTCCTTATTGTCGAGCCCTGTGTTGACAGAAGTTAGCCTACTTTCAGGCGCTGCGTAATATCATTGTGCCTGCTGCACCCATGGTACAGCAGCAAAGTTCCTTGATTATTACGCCGGAATGAGAGTATAGTTCCTAGCCATATCGGCCTAGAAAATCGCAACTTTTCATTTTCCGTCGGTCTTAGCATCCGATGTAACTATAGAAGAGTGAAGTTTTAAATAGGAAAAATATCTAAACTCTTTTGTCATTTTTGAGCAAGATGCTAACGGTCTAATCAGATTCAATGATCTATGCTAAGCTGCAGCTAAAAGTGCTACCGCCAGACCTGGAGATCAGCTGAATGGATTCAAAAACTGGAAAACTCAACTGTTTAACTCTTGGTTGAGTTGGAAAATGAGCCTATTTTCAAAAATAGTGGCGTGTTCCTTTAATCTCCATCGCATGCTTTCAGATGGAGCGGCATTTAATACACAGAACCGTAGTTCGCTGACAAACTACGCAATATCGCTTTCATAATCGAATGCAATTCATCTGCAATAATGAACGCGATATTGCGTAGCTTATCAGTGATCTACGGCTCTGTGTATTAAATGCTGCTTCATCTGAAAGCATGTGATGGAGATTAACTACTAATCACAGAACCAGCTTTACTGACGATATGTGCATGACAGTCACATGCGATTTATCGTGCAGCCCTATTGCGAGTTGAAAATACAATCAATGGAAACGTCAGTTTTTCAAAAACTCCCATATATCACAAAATAGTTGTAACGCATGCATGAGGTGGTTTTTCAGGCAATTCGAGAAAGGAATATTTCGGAAAACTGCAATGTTTTTTTTTGTTTGTTTTTTTTTTTCTCGCATTTACAGGACACCTGGATTACATAAAAGTCACGTGATCATTCTTTAATGTTCTATAATCTCCAAGTAACACCTTATACATGGCCGTTCATAAGGGGCTATCCTTGTAATTAATGCTTGGATAATTTACCCTGCACACATCTGAGGTGCATTATGGATCTGACACTGCCACTATAGTCAATGCTTGTGTTTATACCAGCTACGCTGCGGCCCGTTTTAGAAGTGTCCCAGAAGTGGCTCTCCACACTGCTTCGCTAAAGATACATCCCTCCGTCTCCTTCGATAAAAAGTAATGGCTAGTGCAGTGGCTGCGTTATACTTAAACCTACCAGCATCCGTTGCCTTGACTTTTTCCTCGCAAGAGGAAAAAATTAAGTTTTACCCACATAACATTGGTTAATGGAAATACCTTCATTTCGCAATAGTTTTTTATTGACATTGATAAAATATCGCAAAAGTTTTGTACAAGTCTGTAATGGTAACACAGCTTGTGATTGGCTACAGTGTTGAACAAAAACATTGTAAATGGCAACGTTTGATGTAATGAAGTAAATCTAAATAGGCCTAATGCTGTGTAAGACTTTTCACATTTAATTAACTGGCAAAATAATCATGATTATGGCTACCGTGATTACCTAAACTCTACCTAAACAGGTTCAAAGTCTATGCAAGAGGGGTGGGGTGACGAAGGCTCGAATGTATCCCGACACCCCAGCTGGGAGGAAGAGGACAGTGGCACTGGTGTTTGGGGCAATCGGGGATCTCAAAGCAACACGTACAACTCCGGGGGCTGGGGGCAAGGCCAGGGGGCCAGGAGACTCAATGCTAAGGTATGATGGGAGTTTTTTTTTTACCTCACTTTTTGACTTTGGGAAACTATCGTCTCCTAAATAACCCTTTGGTTTGTCCCTTAGAGCCCTCTTAAAGGTAACAGTGGGGACTCATGGACATCTCCTGTGAGTCGGCAGTTCTCAAACATGAGTGTTACGGTAAGCTAGTTGCTACCACTGTGCTGATCTGCTCTTGTTTGTTGCTGCAGATTTGTAGGAATATGCTTTATTTTAATTTTTTTTGTCAGGATGAAGACTCCAGTATGGGTCACGATAGTAGGCACGACAGGAGAGGAATGAGTGATGTTGAGATGCGGAGAGGCGGCAGGACTGGGGGAGCTTTCCGCTCCCAGCCTTCCAAAGAGATGCCATGCGGGGAGACCGGACCTTACCTGGACAAGGTACTGAGACACATCCAATCTCATCTTCCCTGGAGGACAAAGAGAGTCACATCTTATAACAAAGGTTCCATGACATATAGGCTAAATTTCAGAAACCCTCTCGTGAATGAAAAGCAGCTGGACTTATTGCAGTCCTGAGTGACCCTGGAGCATATGAGATCAGATTTATCTGACACTACTCACCTTTCACAAGGGATAATATCAAATACTGTACTGTTTTTTGTCTTATTTGATAAGCAGTTTTACTCGAAAGTGCTTTACCATACGGAAGTCCATTGCAGCTTCCATTTTATACTAGTTAAGTACCTTGTTCAAGGTCACAAGTGTAAAAGTCCATAGCTAGATTTTTAAAAACCTTTTAATGCCCTAAGTTAAAACTGCTGTTGTTTTGAAGGTTGGCGGTCATAGTATGTTTGGCGGTGGTGGGATTCCTCCACTTAGAGGGATGCATCAGGCTGGTGTGCACCCCTTAAACCCTTCCCCTGGGATACGAGCACAAGTGCCTCCCCAGTTCCTGCCTCCTCAGGTCAGTTTGTGTTCTTGGATTTAACACTGGGATAAATGGATATTTATTAGTGCACAGTCATATCATGGTTCCTCCGTCGTTCTTCAGGTTCCTGGGCCGATGCTAAAGCCAATGGCGGCCCCTAGTGGAGGCATGTTCCCGCCACAGCTTTCCCCCCAACACATCGCCATGCTTGGTGGCATTCATCCACACATGCAACAGTTTCAACTAGTACGTATCACATTAAGGGCCAGATTTACTAAACAGGGCAAATTAGCGTTAGAGCGCAATTCCATAAAAGCGCCGATGGGAGGAGAAAATTCTGCGGGTGATTTACTAACAGTGCGCACATTAAAGAACACAGCCAGATCATTTCCATAATGACCAGCACAATCTACCAAGAGCAGCGCAAATTAAAGCCTGCTTTAAGACATGCTTTTTTGGGCATTAAATAATGGCACAAATACCAGCAATTTGACGAGCGCAAACGTTAGTAAATCGTGTTGCGTGATTCATTTTAATACTCTCCTCCCATAAATTTTGTCTGAAAGGGAAACTCGTACAAATGCATATTCAAAAAGGTCAGGCTCAAAAATAACTGTCCATGCCTTTTCAGCGCTAATTCTTCACTGCGTGTGTTTTGTAAATCCTGACAGTACTATTTTAACGCCAAAAGATGGTTTGCGCTGGCGCAAGCTGTTAGTAAATCCGGCCCTTTGTTCTCAAATATAACGTAAGGCATTTAAGAAGCATTGTTTTAATGTTTTATATACATTCTCTATTTCAGGCCTGTCAACTCCTATTGCAGCAACAACAGCAGCAGCAGTTTCTGAATCAGAGGAAGTTTCCTCCTCCTGTAAGACAACAGCACGACCCGCAGCAGGTACAGACAGCATAACTGCTCAACCAAACACCACCACAGTGCCTCCTACTGACTCAAGCCTGTAAAGCCTGCCAAATAAATTTGATATGGAAATTTCTAAGGCTTTTAAATAATCCACATGATCAAAACTGTTGTACACAATCAATCAGGCAACATAAGGCATGTAGTACATGTAGTACATCTAAAAATTCTGGAAGCATATTCTTGAAGATAGTAAGACCTGTTTTCATTGATTTTCTCTACTTCACATGCTGGCAGATTTGCATTATATGTATTATATATATATTATATTATGTTATATAATGAAGTCAATATAACTCTACATTCAAGATGAAATCTATGAAAACTTAATGTTATTCAGTGTTGCTTCTAAAAGTAAATTTTTAGATATTTAGGCCGGAATGCAAATACTCATGCGTTGCAAGAACATTTTGAGTCTGTTTCACTAATGTGTGAATTCTTTGTAGTTGGCGCGGATCATGGCAATCCTACAGCAGCAGCAGGGTGTTGGTGGGCCTAAACTCTCACCGCCCCCCATGGGAGGACACGTCCCCAAACAACCAGACGCACATCTCCATCCGCTGGGCATGAACGCCCATAAACAGCCTGATGGGCCAGTACATGCCACCATGGGAGGATCTGAGCTGCACAGCAAAGCTCCTGCTGCTTTCACAGGTAAGGACATCACCACCTCAAACACACGAATCGGACCTTTTGAACTATCCACCTTTTTCTTGCCGTAAAAATGGGCGCGGCCGTTTGTAAATTCTGTGGGTCTTGCTTCCGGTCTCATCCGTGTCCAGCTATTTTTAGCCGTACAAAACAGTTCGTTTTGCTGCTTGATATTGAAAATTTGTGTCTCTTAAGATATTATTTAAATGTATTATCTTAATTATGAACACACTTGTTTGTAGTGCAAAATGTTTTACTGTATACAGCACGTTGTTATTCTTCTCGTTATTTATCAATGAACCGGAAGTCTCACCCATAGGCTTACTTCGGCATTGAAGAAAAAGGTGGATAAAGCATGTTTTATTGGTATGTGCTGCTTTAAATTATATTAGGGAATGGTTTTATTTAAATTTTTCATTAAAGGTATAGTTTTTTTTTTCCATGGAAATTTAGTCACCCTCAGACGTCCCAAGATGTAGATAAGTTTGTTCATTGGAACAGATCTGGAGAAAAGCAGCATTACTTCACTTGCTCATTAATCGATCCTCTGCAGTGATTGGTTGCCTTCAGAATGAGAGTCCAAACAGCTGATAAAAAAAAAAAAAAAATTGCAACAATCAGCAAGTAATCCACAGGACTCCAGTCTGTCAGTTAATATCTTGTGAAGGGAAAAGCTGTGTGCTAGAGAACTCATAACTGTAAGCAACAGTTTGAAGTTTAAAAAAATCTTAGTCATGGATTTGTTTCTTACAAACATGCAGCGTTTGGCTTCGCAAGATGTTAATTGATGGACTGGAGTGGTGTGAATTATTGATGTTAAATTGTCAATTCAGTTGATTAGTAAAATGTAATTATTTAATTATTAAAAAGGAAAACCCGGAATTTGAGGCGAAAAAATAAAAGGTGATTTCATAGGCTCCTATGAGTAGATGTTAAACTCTGTGTTTGTGTGTTCAGGGCCGGTCAAGCAGGCCGGTGGCTCCTCGTTCTCTCAGTATGATGTGTTGGGCGGCAGCTGGCACAGAAGCACAGGTGGGAAAGTCGATGCGTCTCCCGCCAACCCCACCTGGCCTCCAGGTAACATTTAGATGTTTTTATTTGTGATTTTATTAGTGATTTTTTTCCCTCCTTTGAAATGGTGAAATTACTTAAATTGTCTTGACTTTGTTTACTTTGAAAGCTCAAATCTGATTCTTAGGCATAGCCACACTACTGATCAAAAAGTGATTTCCGATTTTTTTTTTTTTTTTTTTTATATATATATATATATATACACACACACACACACACACACACACACACACACACACAGTTGAGGTCAAAAGTTTACATCCCCCTTTCACAATCTGCAAAATGTTAATTATTTAAGAGGGATCATACCAAATGCATGTTATTGTTTATTTAGCATTGCCCTGAATAAGATATTTCACAAAAAATGTTTATGTAGTCCACAAGTTTACATCCCCTTGATTCTTAATTCTGTGTTGTTACCTGAATGATCCACAGCTGTGTTTTTTGTTTAGTGATAGTTGTTCATGAGTCCCTTATTTGTCCTGAACAGTTAAACCGCCTGCTGTTCTTCAGAAAAATCCTTCAGCTCCCACAAAGTCTTTGGTTTTTTAGCATTTTTATGTATTTAAACCCTTTCCAACAATGACTAAGATTTTGAGATCCATCTCAGCAAATCTTCTGAGACCCATCTCAGAAGCCACACACATATTGCCTGAAGATGTGGCCTTTAGAAGATAAGTTGCATATGACAGTTCAAAAACTGTGAGTCGTTAGACTGGTCAAATAAACAAATCAGATGACTTAAAGACTGATCTGTGAGTCATTTTGACTGATACTTGATAAAAGCTGCAGCCCACAAGAGTCATTTATTTAATGTTCTCTTCGCATTCAGTCCAGCTCAGCATTTCACCCAAAGTCAGGAGCCCCACAGTGTGCAAGTGTTTGACTTTCACATGTGTTTCATATGTTGTCTCACTCAGAGTTTCAGCCGGGCGTCCCGTGGAAGGGCGTCCAGAGCCCTGAGCCCGAGCCTGACCCCTACATGAGCCCTGCGGGAATCCTGGGACCCTCCGTGCTCAGTGATACCGAACATCATCTGCTGCAAGACAACACAGGTACTGAGACAGTGAGCGTTCACGTTAACCTCGCCTCGTCTTCAGACTGCACGACCCGTGATTACCGCGTGATGTGTATCGTACGATGTGTGCTTTACGTAACGAGTCAGGAGTTTATATCAGTGTTCAAGGAAGGAAATTCATGTTTACTAGTTTTGAGAACAAACAAACTAGATGTTCACCAACACAACTTATAAAATGTATGTCTTAATTTTAATTAATCTTACATACAATTTGCTTGTTTAATTAACAGAACTCATGGGAATTACTATAATACATGTTTTTTTGTGTGTGTGTGTTTTTTGAGGTTTTCCCCACTAAAGGAAAACTGGGAATTTGAAATGTTGAAGTTGAATATTAAAATCAAATTTTAGGATTGTTTCCAGGCCTTTTACAGAATATACAGAGTTTAATATATTTTAAGTTTTTTTACTTATATATGTTAATTATTTAAATGTTATTTTACATAGAAATTTAATTTATTATATATGCAGATTTTAAATAATACTAATAATGGATTTTATATATATATAAAATATATATATAAATATATATATTTACCCTGTAAAGCCTGACATGAAATTATAGTAAGAAAAAAAATATATATATTTTTTTGCATATTGGATACATCAGGCTTTTATGGCTCATATAGTCTAATATAGTGAGAATATGGAGGGAAAAAAACAGCTCATTTTTATTCAGATACAAATTAAGCAAAAATATGCGCAATGTGCTGATATTTCTATGATCAAAAAGATGAAATTCTGAAACTCTTGTAATGTAAATCAATGAGATCTGTATAACAGTATAGAAGATACTTACATGAAATTATATAAATATCAGTCTTCACTCTATATCTCCAGTAGTATGTTAGAAAGATGAGATTTAAATGATCCAAACATATAATGCAATTCAATCCAATGATGATTGAGAGATGAACAAATAAATGTTCCTCAAAAGATTTGAGATGTTTTGGAGGTTTGGGAAGATCATTCCTTCACTGAGGAACAGTGAAAGTAAAGCTTCTGGAAAGCAAACGTTCTTCAAAAGATCCTGATGATCAGATTTGAGACGCACTGATTTTTCCAATAAAAATGATTGATGGGGAATCAAGTAAAGCTGAGCTGCTTCAGTCCAGTAAGGGTTCATATGGAAATCTGAAAAATGTTAAAGTTATTCTGATGTTTACTTGAGGAAAATCAGTAAAGATTTGACAGCAGAAAGATGCGTGAAGCACCAGCTGAAGGTGGACAATTGTACAATTAGACTAAAACAGTTTTTACTTGATTATCTTGAACTGTCAATCAATGACAGAAGGCATGTAGTAGATTGTGAACAGATTGTTTTTTTTTTGTTGTTTTTGTTTTTTAAGAGGCCTTAGAAATTGGTTTTGCTATGCATACTTGAAAAATGTAACCATGTTTGACTGTCTGTCTGTCTGTGATCAGGGTCGAACTCTCTGAACACCTGTATGCCTTCACCTGGTGCCTGGCCGTACAGTGCCTCAGAAACGCCCCTCACTGCACACGGCACCGGTAACGCTGTCTTCAATATACTAATCAAGGTTTTAATAATAAAGGTTTTAAGTCATTTGAATTGCAAGGACAGTCGGTAACATTGTGCATCACCTCTTAACGTTTCCAGCTAAATACTCCGAGCTGAAGTCCAGTTGGCCACCGGAGCCCATTGGACACGGCAAATCATGGCGGACCAATCGGAACACTTCTCATCTGCCCCGCCCCCCTCCAGGTCTCTCCAGTCAGAAGCAGCCATGGTCGGGGGAGGGGCCTTGGATGCCCAGGACATGGGGGGGCGGAGCCAGCGGCCCAGAGTCGCCCTTTAAAACGGGTACTGCAAATACACACACACAGTCACACTCATATGTGAGGAACAGATGCTTGTGAAGATCAACCTGTTCATGTCTCGTGATCTTCAGAGTGGAGCGATGGAGGAGCTTCCGCGGGAAAATCATGGCTGTTACTGCGAAACCTCACGCCACAGGTGTGCACAAATACACACACACACACTACTGTTCAAAGATTTTAATGTTTTTAAAAGAAGTCTCTTCTGCTCACCAAGCCTGCATTTACTTGATCAAAAATAAACGAAAAACTGTAATATTAAGCTACTTCAGTAATGATGCTTAAAATTACAATATATTCACATAGAAAACTGATTGTAAATAGTAATATTTCACACATTTTTCACTATATTTTTACAGTTTTTAATTAATTGTGTTTTTGATCAAATAAATGCAACGATGGTATGTATCTGAATCATTTGCTGCTACTTGTATGTCATTTTAAGAGGTTTTATTTTATTTGTCAGTGTATTTAGTATAGCAAAGCATCATATTTTTGTGATTTCTTGTGGTTTGCGTTGCAGATCGACGGCTCGACCCTGAGGACGATCTGTCTGCAGCACGGCCCTCTGCTGACCTTTCACCTCGGCCTGACACAGGGCAGCGCTCTGATCCGCTACTGCAGCCCTCATGAAGCCGCCAAAGCCCAGAGCGCCCTGCACATGTGAGTCACACTATCAATCACACAAATACGTGTTTACTGATTATATATGTGATATGTATAAGGTAGAGATGTTGTCAAATGTTTATATCAGATTTTTCAAAATATGCATTGAATATTTTCTGGTTTAGCTCATCTCATATATTTTATTTGCATAGATTTATTTTTGCACAGATCAATCAAGCATTCTCCATTTACTGATACTCTTTTAATGTCAAAATCAATAACTGTTTTATATATATATTTACTGCTTTTAAATGACTGGTTGATGAGAAACATACCTGTAGTTGTAATTTGAGTTCAACATGTCAACACAGGTCACATAAACATTTCAAAGCCGTTAACATGTTAATAAATATAATTAATGTCAAACATGAATGCAAGAACTTTCTAGTAAATTTATTTATTTATTTTTTTTAATAAATTGACTGTCAGTGTTGTGTCTGCTGATCAGGTGTGTTCTGGGAAACACCACCATCCTGGCCGAGTTCATGAGCGAGGAGGACGTCGTCCG